>KV751387.1:1518824-1533108 GCA_001698575.1 Mola mola | reverse complement strand
ATAGACCAATCATATTATAGCCCCGCCCCCTGTCCCACCCTCCACATGAAGAAGCTGAATTGGCAGAAACTCCCGTCCAGGGTGGTGACAGGTCAGTGTTTCTTCATGTTTTGCACTTGGTCCTGTGTGGGCGGGGTCAGATCCAGGTCTCGGCGGATCACAAGTTTCAACCTGTCTCTCGGTAGCTCATCGGTCCCTGTGGACATCGACGTCTTCAGATTCCGTGAAGCCAGATTACTGCAGCATCGAGCAGCTCTTCAGTCTTCCTCCAACTGAGACCAAGACCAGAACCAAGGCCAAGACCGAGCCCAAAGAGGTGCAGCAGTTTTTACTCCGAATCCTTGTCCCTGCGCGGGTCGAGGACGGACGGCGGCACTAATGTCCGGTCCGTCTTTGGGTCTGCAGATTTCCTTCATTGATGCCAAGAAGAGCCTGAATGTCAACATCTTCCTGAAGCAGTTCAAATGGTGATCACTTCCTTTTCAGGCCCAGTTTGCACGAAAACACTTTTAGCTGTCTGTCTACACCAGAACGGCGTTTGCGGTGCTTGAAAACGGAACATTACGGAAATGGGCTCCAGAGTGTAAAGATTTGAAAACGTCTCCGTCTCCACGTAGACGGGAAAAAGCCTTTTTGTAAAGGGGCGTGCGCACTAAGGTTGCAGTCAAATGTTTTCACTCGCTGTAGTGCCCACGTTTTTCATTGTGCCTAGAAAAGTGTCTCTACGCGTGTGTGTTTTAGTTCATCACAAAATCACACCGCCAACTACTGGCCCGGCGAGTGTACTACAGCGTTTCTGCTGTTTCCTGCCATCTCGTTTGCACGCTGAACTACACCGTGTGCACAATTATCAGGCAAGTGAGTATTTTTAAGCATATTTTCCAACTCCAGGCTGTATAAACTTGAAGGTTTATTGGATTTAAGCATATCAGGTGAAGTGTATTTGTGTACTGAGGGAGGGTGTGGCCTAAGGAGATCAACAGCCTATAGCAAGGTGTGCATTTTTATCAGGAAGCTTCTCTCCCTCAGGCAAAATGGGCCAAGGAAGAGATTTAACTGACTAAAAAGTCAAAAATTGTAAAAAGAGGGATAAGCTATTGGGGCGTAATCACAAAGCCACCAAGCGTTTTGTTGCAAATAGTCAACAAGGTCTCAAGAAATGACGCAAATTAACCGCCAAAGATTTGCAAAGAATCGAACGTGAAGTTACCAGGAGCCCATTATCATCCAGTGCTGTCATATTCCAGAACCGCAACCTACCTGGAGTGCCCAGAAGTCCAAGGTGTTCAGTGTTCAGTGCTCAGCGACATGGTCGCAGTAAGGAGGCCTGACACCCGACCGCCACTGAAGACAGATTTTTCAAAGGTTTTATGGACGGATGAGATGAGATGCCTCTTGACGGACCGGATGGATGGATTTTCAAGCAGTGGTACAGGAAAAAGTCTGCATATTTCAAGAAGACCATGATATTTATGCGAGACAATCGCATACATCGAGGTACTCCGCTGTCTGGCCAGCCAGTACAGGCCTAAAAGATGACAGAATAATGACATGGTCGCCTTCCTCACCTGACCTAAACGCTATTAAGAACTTGTGGGTCCTTCTTAAACAAGAGATTTGCGGTGAAGGAAAACGGTACACGTCTCTGAACGACTCCATGAATGGGAGGCTTTTGGCTCTTATGAAAAGAAGGGTGGCTATAGTGGTCTTACTTTTTTTTTTTTAAATGTTAATTTATACATTTTGAATTGTTTGTTTATTATTCTTCCATTAACAGATCAAACTAAACAAGTGAGATTGGAAAATTTTTAGTTTTTCTTTTAGTTGCGTATTAATTCTGCACAGTAAGTTTCCAAAAAATTGTGCACACGTGGATATTCTCAGCAGAAAGCCAGAACCTCACTTTTACTTTCTTAGACATTCAGGTTTGAGGTTTATTAATATTTTGGATCGACCGAGACAACTGTAGTTGTTCAATAATAAAATAAATCCCAAAAATACAACTTGCCTAATAAATGTGCTCACAGTGTATTTGAAAATGGCGACTGAGAAGGAAACGGAACGTTTCAGTCTGCCAATAGCAACAGACGTCTGCTGTGACATCACACTGAGTCAGAAGACAGGTGCAGGACAGGTGAACTGTCCAGGGGTCGTCACAGCCTCACCTGTCACCTGGCTGTACTGTTGTCCTGTCGTCTCCTCTGTCCCACCTGTCCCAGCCCTGTTTTATCCTCCTCACCTGTACATCATCCCTGTCCCTACCCGTCCTGTCTAACCTGCCTCCCGTCGGTGTCTCCTGCAGTTCCCATGAGCACTTTGTATCTCTGATCCGCCGAGGGGACAGGTCCAGGTTGGACGTGGAAGATCTGAAACAGCTGATCAAACTGCTGCCGGAGAAACACGAGGTCAGAGGTCACAGTGACAGGAAGCCACCTGTCCTCTACCTGTCTTTTCCCTGAGTTGTCCTTAATCTGGATGTCATTTGTCGGACCTGTCCCTCACTTGAATGTCCTGCCTGCCTGTTAATTACCTGTCCTGTGATGGTCTCTAGCCTGTCCTCTCACCTGTTAATGTGTCCTTCCTCTTATTTCCTCATGGGGCTCACCTGTCTCTCCTGGTCTGTCTAGCCTCTTCTTGGCCCTCTTGTTCTGTCTCACCTGTTTCTTACTCCATTCGTCCCTTTCCTCTCTGCTGTAAATGTCCTCACTTGTCTCATCTGTAAGTCACATGTGCTTGTCTTGTCCCACCTACCATGTATCTGTCTTATCAGCCCTTTACCTGTGTTGTCTTTGTCCTTTAGTTCTGTTCTCCATTTGTCTGTCTCACCTGTCCTTCATCGCTGCACCTATTTTTGTCTTTCCCCACTTGTTGACCGTATGCTGCTCTTTCACATGTCCATCTCCAGATAGAGAACCTGAAGTCTCACCAGGCTGACAGGGACAAGTTGTCCTCTGTGGATCACTTTTACCTGCAGCTGCTGGATGTCCCCAGGTTGGAGGCCGGCACACCTGCAGCTCACAAAAACTTGTTTCAAACTAAAACTTAACTGAATCAGGTTGAACCACTGAAAACTGAACAAAATGTCTCTGCTAGTCAAGACTTGAGTCAGGTGGACATCTGTGGCTTGGAAACATCTGCAGCTCTGTCCAATCAAAAGCGAGCAGTTAACAGGAAGTCAGAGTAGCATCACAAGTTAGCATAACTTCCAAAAATAAGGGAGAAAGACACATTTTTTTAAAAAAAATATCTGTTACACACTTCATAATAAAGTCCGATGATGCTAATTTAACTAGCATTTTCTCATTATTAGGGTAATATTTGTTCATTTGAGGAAAGTTGTGTTATGTCAGTGAAACAAGGTTTAAAATCATCGGGACTGAATCACATATATCGACTGCACTCTACATCACGCCATGTACTAACCACATCGTTAGCATGCTAACATTAGCTTTGTCCGCCCGCGGCTATACACTGTATCCCAAGACTAATCTCTACATGAAAACTACTTTCTGAGCTGCAACATATTTTGAAATTAGTGATGATAAAACTGTTCTTGGAGAACACTAATGTTAGCATGAGGCTAAGTCTGAACACCTGAGATCTAGCAGACACACCCATTGCACTCGTCTGTGTGTGTGTGTTGTAGTTACTCTCTGAGGATTGAGTGCATGTTGCTGTGTGAGGAGAGCAGCTGTGTGCTGGAGACTCTGAAGCCCAAAGCTGAACTGCTGGACCGAGCCTGCAGGAGTCTGTGCACACACACACACACACACTGAATTTGTTTGTTTTTGTTAGTTGTTTGTCAGTACAGAGGAGTTCACTATGGTTCGTGCATTAGTCGATGTTGGTGGGATGTTAACGTACGCTCTCTCTGTTGATCCCTCCGATATGTCTGTGACGTGAACACATGACCTGTTCACCGCAGCCTCTACTAACCGCTGCCGAATCGTGTCGTGTTGTGTTCAGGTGTGCGGGAGAGCGTCCGTCTGCCCAGCTTCTGCAGACTCATCCTGAGTGTCGGAAACTTTCTTAACTACGTGAGAATCTTCACACGACACAAACACAGAACGTAGCGCATCCATGTAATCAGGCTGAGCTGCAGTGGACGCATGAGAACTTCACTGTTCAACATCTGCAACGTCAGCCACATGCTGGACAATCACTGGACTGACATTGCACACACGCTGGACACACGCTGGACACACGCTGGACACTCACTGGACAAACACTGGACAATCGCTGGACAATCGCTGGACAATCACTGGACTGACATTGGACACACGCTGGACACACGCTGGACAATCACTGGACTGACATTGGACACACGCTGGACACACGCTGGACAATCACTGGACTGACATTGGACACACGCTGGACACTCGCTGGACAAACGCTGGACAATCACTGGACAGACACTGGACAAACGCTGGACAATCACTGGACAGACACTGGACAATCGCTGGACAATCACTGGACAGACGCTGGACACGCTGGACAATCACTGGACAGACGCTGGACACGCTGGACAATCACTGGACAGACACTGGACAGACACTGGACAATCGCTGGACAGACACTGGACAATCGCTGGACAATCACTGGACAGACGCTGGACAATCGCTGGACAGACGCTGGACACGCTGGACAATCGCTGGACAGACACTGGACACGCTGGACACTCACTGGACAAACGCTGGACACTCACTGGACAAACGCTGGACACTCGCTGGACAAACGCTGGACACTCGCTGGACAATCGCTGGACAATCGCTGGACACGCTGGACAATCGCTGGACACGCTGGACAATCACTGGACAGATGCTGGACACGCTGGACAATCACTGGACAGACGCTGGACAGACGCTGGACAGACACTGGACAATTGCTGGACAATCACTGGACAGACACTGGACAATCGCTGGACAGACACTGGACAATCGCTGGACAATCGCTGGACAGACGCTGGACAATCGCTGGACAGACACTGGACAATCGCTGGACAATCGCTGGACAATCACTGGACTGACATTGGACACTCGCTGGACAGACACTGGACAAACACTGGACAATCGCTGGACAAACACTGGACAATCACTGGACAGACACTGGACAAACACTGGACAATCACTGGACAGACACTGGACAAACACTGGACAATCACTGGACAGACACTGGACAGACACTGGACACATGCTGGACACATGCTGGACAATCAACTGACAAACATTGGACACACTTTGATGACAAATAAGTGCTTCAGTTGAAGGCATCTGGACTCCTTTTTGGTTTTGAAGACCTTTCACCTCTCATCCTCTTCTTCAGTGCATCAGAACTGCAGAAGCCTTTACTGGGAACTTGATCGACACTCAGAGGTGTTTTGTGCCTGGAAACAAGATCTGTTTCTGTGCCACTCTGTCAGTGTCACCCTGAACTGTCTGGACGCAGGTAAACTGTGACAGGACTGTTGATATCAGCGACAGTGAGGACTGGTTAATGTCTGTACCGGTCCGTCACCACTTTAACTGGACGCTCGGCAGAGACTCCAGTTCGCTTTCCTCTCCTCGTCCACTCTGCTCTCAGTAAACCGACAGCAGGTCCAAACCTCGGACAGTCGTCTGCGACACGTCTTAGCCGTGTTGCAGGTTGATGAAGGGAAGTGAAGATAATCCACTTTTTAATCTCTAAAGTTTTAGAAAGTTGCACCCGTTCCTCTACTTCCATCACAGATGGACTCTGGGAAACGTAGTCAGAAGGTGCAGAAAGGTATCAAACATTAGGGACTGTCAAGCTCACACCGTCCCACCGCGGCAACGGATGAGACCACTGAGCAGATTAATGGGGAGACAGAAACAAAACTTGTAAATTGTTGTGTTTAACTATGAAAAAACTTTAATTAATACACGTCCCTGTTCCATTTTTTTAATTCTAGATCATTTATTGGGGGGACAATTTCATGATTTTCAAAAGTTGGGGTGGGGGACATGTCCCCTGTTTCCCCGCCGGGATCTGCGCACCTATGTTGGACAGCTAATGTTGGAGATACATCGGACTGGTGATCAAACTTTGGAGAGATGGCAGATGTTGATCAGATTATTGATGAAATATAAATGTGTCTGAATTGATTTATGCCTGATTTGTGATGTCATCACTTTACTACATCAGCGTGTTTCATGACACCACTGGGTTATTTATTGTCAGCTGACTGAGGATGTCTGTGATGTCATCACTTCAGGGGACTCACACGGGGAACGCCAAGGGCTTTAAGATGAGCACTCTGCTCAGACTGACGGAGACCAAAGCCAATAAGTCCCGGATCACGCTGCTGCACCACATCCTGGAGGTAAGGTTCCGGAGACACGCCTCCAACATCTACAACAGTAACCAGAGAGGTTCTGATTCACCGTGAAACCAATATGAGTCAAACACCCAATCAGACCAGCACGTAAATGTTCACCACCAGGCGTCGCTCTTGACTCAGCAGCCCATGAAAGAGAGTGAAGCAGCTCCAAATCCACCAGGACCTCTTTTATATACCATCAACTGAAGCTAACATCAAGTTCAGAAGTAAAACCTCAGTGGGACACAGCAGCTGTATTTCAAGTCAGGAGTGACGGAGGTGCATCAAGGATCGGCCCTGAGCCCCTTCTTGTTTGCTCTGGTGATGGACAGACTGAAAGATGAGGTCAGGCAGGAATCCCGTGGATGATGATGTTTGCAGATGACGCTGTGATCTGTAGTGAGAGCAGGGAGCAGGTGGAGGAAAACCTGGAGAGGTGGAGGTCTAAACTGGAAAGAAGAGGAATGAAAGTCAGTGCCACTAGGACAGAATACATGTGTGTGAATGAAAGGGAGACAAGTGGAACAGTGAGGTTACAGGGAGGAGAGGTGGAGAAGGTCCATGAGTTTAAATACTCAGGTTCAACTGTTCAAGGTGAAGGGAAGTGTGGTAAAGAGGTGAAGAAGAGGGTGCAGGCAGGGTGGAGCGGGTGTAGAACAGTGTCAGCACTGATCTGTGACAAAAGTGACAGGAAGGTTTACAGGAGGGTAGTGAGACCAGCAGGGTTGTTTGGTTTGGAGACGGTGGAACCGACCAAAAGACAGGAGGCAGAGCTGGAGGAGGCAGAGTTAAAGATGCTGAGATTCTCTTTGGGAGCGACGAGGACGGACGGGATGAGGAACGAGCAGGTCGGACGTTTGGAGACGCAGTTAGAGAGGCCAGATTGAGATGGTTTTGGAACATGTGCAGAGGAGGTGCATCTGTTGGTAGAAGGAGGCTGAAGATGGAGCTACCAGGCAGGAGGCAAAGAGGAGATTGATGGATGTGGTGAGAGAAGAAGATGCAGAGGACAGGGAGAGATGGAGGAGGATGATTTGCTGTGGTGGCTCCTAGAAAAAGGTTGGTAAAGCCGAAAGAGGAAACAAGACTTTAAAAATATAAGTTTTACAAGGGACATCTCTAGGGTTTTTGGAGTTTTTCCTTGCCCAGTTTCGAGGTCTAAAGGTAGAGGGTGTTGTTATGTATAGATTGTAAAGCCCTCAGAGGCAAATTGTTATTTGTGATTTTGGGTGAAGAAAACTTAAACTTGATTGATTGATTGATGTTTTCATGACGGCTTGTTTGTGATTGACAGGAAGTGGAGCAGAACCACCCAGACCTGCTAAACCTGCCTGATGATTTGGAGATCTGTGAAAAGGCTGCTGGGTAAACACATCCCAGATTCAACTGTTTGTAATGTTTTGCTGATTAGAAATGAGAAAACGCTTTGAGTAGAGCGGCTTTCTCATGTTCGAAACGTTGCACACACGTCAAGCCTGAGGGAGATTTACGTATGGTAAAGGTTTGGCTGATGGCCGGTACAAAATGGTAAGCTAGCCCCTCCTAAAAACCACCACTTGTGCAAACAAAACATACAAAATTTGGTACACATGCAGATCACATCCAGGTCAAGATGGCAACTCAAAAGAGAGCTCATCTTCAGAGTTCCCTTCAGACCATGACACTATCATTGGAATATCCATCCATCTTCTACCGCTTATCCCGTTATGGGTCGCAGGGGGGGCTGGGGCCTATCCCAGCATCATCAGGCATAGGCAGGGTACACCCTGGACAAGTCGCCAGGTCATCGCAGGGCTGACATATATAGACAAAAAAAACCATTCACACTGGCAATTTAAAGTGACCGATGAGCCTAACCCCCTGTGTGCATGTTTTTGGACTGTGGGAGGAAGCTGGAGTACCCAGAGTGAACCCACACAGACACAGGGAATATGAATGATATAATTAATCCTTTGATGTTTATTCCCCTGATTTTTATTCTTATGGTGTTGCTGTGACCTGTGAATTTCTTTGATGATGGATCTTTTTATCTAACAATAACGACATAAAAGACATAATCTGTAACTCGCACAGAACAAGGTAAGGATATAGTTTTAATTATACTCATGCTCGTCTTTATCCTGGCCTTGGTCGCTGGGGCAGCAGTTTTAGCAGGGAAGCTCTGACACTCTTCTCCCTCGCCACTTCCACCAACCAGATGGGCATACCTGGAAACAAGATATCCAGGAGGCATCCTAACCAGATGCTCTAACCACCTCCACTTTTCCCTCACTCGTGAGCAAGACTGAGATATTTGAACTCCTCCACTTGGGGCAGTAACTCTTCGCTGACCCAGATTGGCCAATCCTCCCTTTTCCGGCTGAGAGCTGTGACCTCAGATTTAGAGGTGCGAGCTGGAGGTTACTGTTCAACGATGCCAACAGGACTAAGACAAGTCATAATCCACCGAAGAGGCCACCGAACCCGCCACTCTCCCCCACTTGGCTGTAACTAGACATTCTGTCATCCCAATTATGAACTGAGCCAGTCTCAAAGAGCAACCCTGGCAGAGTCCAACCCTAACTGGGGTGAGTTTGACTTATAAACAGGCCATCTACTTGGAGCCTTGCCCAGAGGACGCTTAGAGGAACACAGTCTTAAGCCTTCCCCAGATCCACCAAACACATCCCTGTGGTGGTTTCTGGTCCAGTGTTTCACGGCCAGAATGAAAACTGCATTGTTCCTCTCGTATCTTAAGTTCGACTAACAGCCGTTCTCTGCTCTTTAGAACCCTGGAGTAGACCTTCAAAGGGAGGCTGAGGACTGTGATTCCCCTGTACATCTACAGTGTCTGGTTGCTCTTCTTGATAAGGGAAACCACCACAGTCTGCTACTGTAGAGGCACTCTCCCCAATGTCCACGCAATGTTGCAGAGGTGTGTCAGCCAGGACAGCCCTACATCGAGCCTTGAGGAGCTGAGGGTCTCGAAGTATTCCTTCCATTGTCATACTATACTCTAAGTCAAGGTCCACAGCTTGCCTTCCTCACCATAGACAGTATGGAGGAAGTATAATTTTTTGCTGAGTTGCTGGATGGTTTGACGGAATTTCTTCTGAGCTAATTTAAAGTCTTGATCCATGGCCTCACTGAACTCCTCCCACAAACAAGATTTTGCCTCCATGACTGCCAAAGCTATGCATCATTTGACTTGCCAGTAGCTGTTAGCTACCTCTGGAGTACCACAAGCTATCCCTGTTTTGTGGGACTCCTTCTTCAGCCTGACAGCTGTTTTCATCTCTGGTTTCAGGGTTACTGCCACGAATTGCACCAGCAGCCTTGTGACTGCAGCTTTAAACTGTCGCCTTGGCAATGGCAGCACAGAATATGAATTTCATATCCCCTGCCATCTTTAAGACATAATTGAAGCTCTACTGGAGGTGGGAATTGAAGACCATCTAGACATGGTCTACAGCCAGACATTCCCAGCAGACCCTCAGTATTTGACTAGACCTGCCTGGTGTATCGGGCATCCTTCCCCGCTACCTGATCGAACTTACCACCAGGTGGTGATTAGGTTGAAGCTCCGTTCTTCTCTTTACCCAACTGTCCATGACCCTCAGCTGATCTGCAGCTGAGGGTCACTTCAAAAGTAATCATTGACCGGCGACCTAGGGTGTTCTGGTGCCTAGTGCACTTTGGATACAATTTTGTTTGATCATGGTCTTAGTTTTGGACAAACTGTGGCTAACACAGTAGTCCAATAACTGAAAACCTCTCGGGTTAAGATGGGGCAGGCCATTTCCCCCAGGTCATGCTGTCATTGCCCACGTGAGCACCAAAGTCCCCAGTAGAACACTGGAGTTCCCAGTTAGGGTGCCTTCCAATACCCATCCAAAGGATTCCAAAAAGCGAGGTACTCTGAACTGCCTTGGTGCATGAGCGCTAACAGTCAGGACCTGCTCCCAAACCCAAAGGCACAGGGAAGCAACCCTCTTATCCACAGGGCTAAATGCCAACACGTAGCCGGGGACCTATGAGTATACCCACACCTGCCCTCTGCCTCTCATTAAAAACCAAGAAGCTGTGTGTCATCTTTTAAAACTACAACAACCATAGATGCATTCGGCCTGGGGGCCATGGGGGCCTTTTAATGCTGCTTACGGCTTTCATTTGTTTTGCATTTGTTTGTGATGTAGACAAAGCAGAAGTTGGAGATATTGGACAAATGTCAGACAGCTGTTAGACAGACATTGGACAGATGTTATAGATGTTGAACAGATATTGAAAAATTCTGGACCAATTGGAGATTGGGTGGGCATTGAGTGTCTTTGTTGGGTGAATGTTGAGTGTGTTTGTGTCTGCAGGTTGAATCTGGAAGCGATTCAGTCTGAAAGCGTCAGTCTGATCAAACAGCTGAAAAACTCTGAGAGGAGAGTATTGTCTTCATCTGAGGATGTAAAGGAGCAGTACCTGACCCCCATACAGGTACTGCAGAGCAGACTCCGCCCCCCGCTGGAGGATTTATTCACCAGGTTTTTTGGATTCAGCTGTCTGTTTATGTCTACCTGTTGTGTGCTTTCTTCTGTGGTGTGTTTTCAGGGCAGCCTGCGGGAGTTTGAGCAGCTACAGCATCTGTTGTCCTCGCTGGAAGAAAAGAAGACGAGTCTGTCCATCTACCTGTGTGAAGACAGCAGCAGCTTCTCCACTGACGAACTCTTCACCACCATCAAGACCTTCAGAAGACTGTTCCTCAGGGCCATCAAGGTCAGCCAGTCAGAGAGCAGCGTGGGCAGCAACCAATCAGAGAGCAGCATGGTCAACGGCCAATAAAACAGCAGTATGGTCATTAACTAATCAGAGAGCAGCTTGGTCTGCAGCCAATAAGAGAGCAACATGGTAAACAGCCAATCAGAGAGCAGTGTGGTCAGTAGCCAATCACAGAGTAGCAGCACGGTCGGCAGCCAGTCAGAGAGCAACGTGGTCACCAGCCAATCGGAGCAGCATGGTCAGCAGCAGTTTCAGATCCTCGGTTACACTTTATGACCAATAATCGCAGTGATCACATCCTGATGTTATTGATGGTGTTAATGTGATTGATGATTTTCGTGGATCAGGAGAACGAGAGTCGCAGGCAGCTGGAGAAGAAGAGGAAGCAGCAGCAGCAGCAGGAGGAGGAGAGGAAAAACAAAGCAGACACTGCCACGACAAGTGAGTCAATCTCTGGCATTCCACCTTAAATTCTGTTACTGTGCCTTGGTCGTGTGAGTCAGTGAGACCTGCCATCAGGTTCTGTTTTTAATCAGAAACTGTTCAGAATGTTCTGTTCTGCAAAAATATTGATGTGATACATTCATATAACAAAATATGGAATGTCAAAAAGATGCGCTTGCAAGAAAAATCTCTACAATTTCATATAAAACCTAGAAGGCCATCAGCGAGTGCAAAGCTCTGCTGTCCCAGCTAAATTCTCTACAACAGGTCCTCCCCAGCAATAAATGCTGAGCTCTCGCCGTCAGATTTAAGCTTTCTACCAGACTGGTGTCAGTGTTTGTTTAGGGCATTCCTTAGTGGGATTTTAGGTCATTTGGTTTTGTTGGTGCCACCTGATGGGTGACACAAGAACTGCAGAGCTTGCATGTTCTGTCTGTTTGATGGACCCCTGGATTAGTTACAATGTGACAGCAGCTAGACCTCTCTGTGTCAGTTCATTCTGAAGACATGTCCAAAAAATGTGTTGGAACTTTCAGTGACCTTGACGTTTGACCCGGAAGGGCCAAAACTTAATTATCTGTAGCCAGTGCTGTCAGCTACGAAGGGACACCAGTTGGACCTCTGTCAATTCTTTGTAGAGTTATGGCCATAAAACACACTTTTTAACCTTTTAAAACACCTTTTACCAGCAAAATCATCTGTCGGTTGGACCAAGACACACCTCTGATTAATATTTCACCAAATTCACTCAAGCAGTTTGTGTGTAATCCTGCTAACAACCAACCAACCAACCAACAGACAGACACATGTGAAACTTTCGTCCTACTTTGTTGGTGGAGATAACAGTTTACTCCAAAAATGTACAAATATTAAAACATAAAACACACCAAACATTACCACAACTGAAAACAACCAAAGAATATCGCTGATAGATTAATATTTTTGTAAGAAAAGCACGTTTGTCCTCCAGTCAGGAAGGACGTGTCCCGACAGGACGAAGGCTGCATCATTGACAACCTGCTGGCTGACATCAGGAAAGGCTACAACCTGAAGAAGACTACACTGCGAGCTGAGAGGGGCGGCAGGCTCAACGGTGAGGACTGTGGTGGACTGTGGTGGATCTGGATTTGTGAATCTGTGTTTGACTGTGTCTTGACTTCCCTTGACTTCCCCTCGTTAGAACCTCCTGCCATCAAACAAAGGTCACTGGCTGTGGACCAGCCTGCCCCGTCTATTTCCAGCCAATCCGAGAGGCCTGCACAACCACCAGAGAACATCCTGAACCCCCCAGAACCACTGGTTGCAACAATACCAGAACCAGGCTCGGCTGGCACCTCAGAGACCAAGAATGCCTCTGAGCACCCCAACTCTGCTGCCGCTGATGAGATCAAGGGGGGCCAGAGAGTCCAGAACTCTGACATGGACCATTCTCCAGACTTAGAGACTGTCCTGGTCCCCACTGACCCACCAACTGAAATAATACCTCCGCCAGAGTCAGCTGAGACTGGCTGCTCAGAAACCCAGAACCCCTGTGAGCTTCCAGCCTCTGCTGCTGCCAATGGGACCAAGGGGGACCAGAGAGTCCAAGCCTCTAATGTGGACTCCGGTCCAGAACCAGATACTGTCCTTTTCCCCACAGAACTACTACTTGAAACAAGACCAGAGTCAGACACAGCTACCTCTTCATGGACCCAGAACCTCTCCCAACCCCTTACCTCTGCTGCAGCTACGAGGAACCTTAGAGTCCAGGACTCTAATGTTGAATCTGATCCAGACCCAAGAACCATCCTGACCCCCCCAGAACCACTGGTTGAAACAAGACCAGAGCCAGGGTCAGCTGGTCTCTCAGAAACCCAGAATTTCTCTGAGCACCCCACATCTGTTTCTGCTAATGAGACTAGTGGGGTCCAGAGAGTCCATAATTCTGAGGTGGACTTTGCTCCATACCCAGAGACTGTCCTGGTCCCCACAGAACCACCAAGTGGAACACGACCAAAGCCAGGGAACAGTGGCCCCTCAGAGATCCAATACCCCTCTGAACCCCTCACCACTGCTTCTGTCAAAGACATCAAGGGGGACGTGAGAGTCCAGGACTCTGGGGTTGCCCCCAGTCTGGACCCAGAGGTCAGAGCCAGGAGGAACGAGGAATCAGAGTTTGAGGAGATCACATCATCTGAAGTGCGAAGAACCAAAAATGCAGATTCTGGTCTGAACAAACAACTGAAGAAGTCCGGGAAGAGTCGAGCAGGTAAAGTCTGAGCCTGAATTCAAACTGAAGCTAAATATTTGTTAGCGAACATGAATGCACCGTTTCAGATCAATAACATTGATTTGTCGATGAAACAGCGTGTGCCTGGAAACCAACCAATAACAGTTGTGTTTGACCTGCAGGAATTGGATCCAAACACAAATGAAAAAAGGATGTGTGTCACACTGAGGTGAGTCCACTGATCCTGGACCTGGGTCCATGCATGCATACCCGCTGTGGGTGGGGCAGTGCTAATGGGGCTAGCAAGCTAACAGCGTCCAACGCTGCAGCCAATCAGCAGCTGATTTCCTGCTGTTACTTTAAGAGATTCAAAGTTAGAACATAAACGAACTGTATTTCCTGATTGACAGCTCAGCCCCTCCCTCTCTGTCTGATTGGGGAGGTCTCATAGTTCAGGAAGTAAACATGTGTTGTGCTGTTACACACACACACAAACGCAACATGTCATTTTTGTGAAACAAACATGTAAACTTTAACTTTTGAAGACT
>KV751387.1:1501624-1512388 GCA_001698575.1 Mola mola | reverse complement strand
GTGTCTTACAGAAGCTCCAGTGTGTCGGCCCACTCCTCTGTACGGTCAGCCCTCCTGGTGGGGAGAAGAGGATTATGGGAGTAAAGTTCACACCAGCGATGGCCCTCATGCAGGTGGGAAACGGCTAATAAAGAAACCTGTTCTGCCTCCTGACACTCACTTTTATAATCGACCACATCTCATTTCTTTAAGTGGATATGAATTTTTAAAGGAAACAGCTTAGCTGACTCTGGTAACAGCTACAGCTAGCGGACCCGTTAGCTCGCTGAGCCTGCTAACGCTAACACAGGAGGTTTGGTCTGATGGACGAGAAGGGTCAGCTACTGGGACCGCTGCCTGCAGGGGTATTAAAGTAAACTCATTGACCTTAAAAAAGATGGCCACCACGTCTCCACTTCCTCCCACTGTACAAAAATTAAACCAGAATATCCTGATACATGCGCTCTCATTTTATGCTGGTGACATCACTGATGACACACATCAGGATGATATGAACTACCTGAAATGACAAAAACATCTGTGGGAAACATTTATTTGACTTTTAGTTTTTAGTTTGGAGGGGGAGGGACTTATGCCTGCTATACTGCAGGCAGCCATGAGGGGTCATCCAGATGTTTGGCTTCACTTTTGGGGAGTTCTCATGTCAGCCATCTTAATATACATTCAATGGGGCTAACTAGCAAATAGCTAATGTTACACTTAGCCGCAGTTAGCGCTGACTTTTAGCAATAAGTGAAGCTACAAATTGGAGCATTCATGTCATCTAAGATATGCATTGAAATGTAGTGTTATTGTTTGACTTCTATAATGTCTGTTTGTTTTTCAGAAGTGCAGAAAGATGCTTCGTCCTTGGATCCAGACTTTTCTGAACAGAGGAACGTTTTCCCTTCTTACCACCGCGAGCCGAGTTACTTCGAGATCCCCACCAAGGACTTCCAGCACCCTAGAACTTCAGGGGCAGAGCTTCACGAGATCCCCACCAAGGACACGGACACACACCCGGCCCCGCCCTCCCCTCCTACTCCAACACCACCTGTTGTTCAGAGCCACGCCTCCTTCACCATTGAGTTCGATGACTGCATGCCCGGCAAGATCAAGATCAAGGACCATGTCACCAAGTTCTCCACCCGCCAGCGGAAGCAGCAAGCCCCGCCTCTCAAGATCATCCCAGCCACACCTGCCGAGGTGATGTCAGCTGAAAGCAAGGTGGCTGATTGGCTCGTCCACAGTGATGTCAGCCTGATGAAAAGACGTCCAACGTGTGAAGATGTTTACAGCACCAAGAGTGACCTCGCCATGAACATCAAGATCCTCAAAGGTCAGAAACTCATTAAAGGTTCATAACGCTGGTTTTTAAACATTCACGATTCAATTTTTTCTTTCTTTGTTTTAAGAGTTTTTTGGGGGTTTTTTTACCAGAGGTGGTTTTCAACCCAGCTTAGATCCCATTAAGTTTTGGAGGTGATCTGAATATGGATCTAGAGCCAGGAATTCAGGATTCTTTAATATTGGGAGATCAGACACTTGATGACACGAGAGACTTATTTTGTAAGACTTAAGAATTATATCCTGAACTTTGAGGCTCTAAAACTTCACAAAACACATTTTTCTTTACTACAATATTAGTTTGGCCGCTAGAACCGATAAGCTTGACAAGGCTGTAATAGCACGGGGCATGATGGAACGTTTGGTTCCCAGTCACACCAGGCAAGATGGAGATGATGGTTGGTTCACCACAGCTCTGTGATTTTATTGATGTTGTTCATGTGATGACAGCTGTGCCTTCCCATTGGTCTGCTCCTGATCTGTGTTCTTTCCTGCTCCTTCACAGTTCCAAGCTGCTTTTATCACTGAACATGTGTCTGAAATACTATAACATTCAGTATTATTCATTTTATAGATTATAATCTTACCAACTACTTGTGTTTTAAAAGTGAGAGTTCAGGATTCAACCAGACAACCAGAGCAAAGAGCTGAAAATTGCTCAGTCAATGATTAACAATAAATCACAAGGATTCATCTGATGTTTCTGTAAAACACACTGATTAATGGAGGCTTGATGTTTGGTTCTTGCCAGGTCACCATCATGAGGATGGAACCCAGAGTGACTCTGAGGACCCGGTTCTCAAAGGCAGGCGAAGTAAGTCCCACCATTCTGTCCAGTCAGAGCAGTCGGAGGCTTCGCAGCAGACGGTTCAGTCGGGTCAGTCTGTCCCCTGCCAGTCACCTGCTCCAACACAGATCCTCCATCAGCCACTGCACGACTCACCACCCAGACTGGCACCAACTTCATCTGTAGCCCAGGATCCTTCCCAAGCTCAGTCACCCTCCACAGAAATGTCCAAGCAGGGTCCCCCCGAGCACCTCACCCAGCAGGCTTTCATCATCGAGTTCTTCGACGACAACCCACGCAAAAAGCGCTCGCAGTCCTTCACACACAACTCTGCTCACACTGACTCATACTCTGCCATGAAGGCCAAGCTGGAGCGGCGGAAAGGTGGCGAGAGGCCGGCATCGGTGCACGGTCACATCCCTCCCACCCAGCAGGTGACGGTTCCTCTGAAGGGTCAGGGCCACAGTGGCCCCCAGAGGTCAAGTTCTCTAAAGAGAGAGAAGATGGAGGGGGAGGCAGCCTCCTCTGGTTCTTCTTCTCGCTCCTCCTCGGGTATCATCATCAGACCTTTCGGCAGCGTTGGGAAAAAGTCTCAGCTCGCCCGGGAGTTTGCTGCTGAGTTCCTAAAAGATTCTGGTTGGCAGGATTCTTCTCCAACAAGGGACAAGGCACCTCCTCCCCCAATGTCAGCACCACCGGTGATGGTGTCACCTCCTCATGCAATAATTCCCTCACCCCAAGAACCTCCAGTACCTTCCTCTGTCTCCTACCCCACCTCGCCCTTACAGCCTCCAGGAATCTCCAATTCCTCGACCCCCACGAACCCTGCTGGCCAGACTGCCTCTCCAGTCCACTCATCTGGGCATCCCATGCTGCCACTGGGTGTCCGTGCAGCTGACCCCAAATGTTCCCAGAGGATGAGGAACGAGGAAGACGACAGTTTGAGTGATGCCGGCACCTACACCATCGAGACAGAGTCCCAGGACAAAGAAGTGGAGGAGGCTCGCAACATGATCGATCAGGTGAACTCGGAGGGACCATAAAGTTAGACCCTCTGTGTTTTGAACTCACAACCCCTTAGATATTCTTTTGAGAAGCAGTATTGGTGGTTCAAACTGCTGATAAGAGAAAAAATTAATTTAGAGTCCTGACCAGGGATCTGACCTTTAAGGATGCAGCAGGTTGCTCAACAAGAAGCCGGTCCAGAATAGAAAAAATGGCTGAGGACAATCCGTGCCCAGTAAACTGGTAATAACTCGTAAACTAATATTTTAATTTCATTTTTAACTAGATATAGTATCACAGTAGCTAAAATAGGAAGAGATGCAGGGACAGATACTGAGAATTTTGAGATATAAAGGAGGTGATCATCGGCATAAAGAGAATATCTTAGAAATGCTTTATTCCCAACAGTTACAAACACTGAGCTGACAGAACCGCTGAGTCCACTCAGCAAACCAAGTCCACATTTCATATTACTAATGTGTTTGTTAAATGGCTTTAGTGATGCATGAAACCTTGTGTCCTTCTAGTTGATTTGATCCTACCCCACCCCACATGCATGCCCTGTGCTCCGACAGGTGTTTGGTGTCCTGGACTCTCCAGAGTACAGTGGTGTGAACACAGGAGTGTATAGACCTGTAATAAATGATGGCAAGGATGAGCAAACTAACCTGGCTAGTGATGGTAGCACCTTGGACCCGTTGCATGGCTTTACCCCAGCTGCTATCAGCTGCCCCCCAACAGGCCCCATACAGGTAAACACAGAATCAGAACCAGGACAAACAGCATGTTCTTGTCCTGATGCATGATGACTTGTGTTTTAATGCCCTCAGTTTCTCCTGTTGCATATTTGTTGGACACATTGTACAACAGTTCTGTTGGCTGGTTTGTCATTTCTCATGTTTCCCATGTTTATTTCATGGTTTAGGTTCCTCCAGCCCATGCAGTATGTCTGGAAGGACCAAAATGGGTTTCCCGTTGGGCTAGTCTGGCAGACAGCTATGCTGAACCTGGTTCCACTCCACCTCAAGGGGAATGTGTGGAAGGTTCTGTGAAAATTTTGTCTGTGCACTTTGGTGTCCATGTCTGATTTCCTCTTGTGATCAGTGATGTGTATGTGAAAACGTTATCTGTGTTTTGTTGTTGTTGTAGATTTGCATTTCATGAGCCGCTCAATGGGGATTTACGGCTACGATAACTCTGAGTCAGAGTCAAGTCACAGCTCCAGGACTAGACGGCTGTTGCCCCAGGTGCCTCCAGAAAAGCTGGATAATCTTCCTCCAAGTATCCGAATCCGCCATGAACCTTACCAAGGCCAGGAGCCTCTGGATAGAGTTCCTCCTCATTCACAGAACGCCACCCAGTGCCTGTCCGTTCAAGATGATGTGGACCCAGACAGTTTGAGTGATGCCAGCCGTTCAGATGACGGACCTGTTTTGGAGACGGCAAAGAAAAATCAGGCCAGGACTGGATCTGTGTCTTCAGGGGGTACTGCGCCTCTGTTCAAGGCCCCAGAGAAAGTATCTTCCTCCACTAAATCCACCTGCTTCTACATTGGTTCTGATGACAGTCCAGGCAAGCCTGATCAGGCCTGGAGCCCAGTTCAATCTGAAAAGATACGCGATCCCCGAGCAAAAACTCCCCCTACCACTGTCTTGATCCGGCACCTGAGTGGACATGAACCAAGGAGGACAGGTGTTAAACCCAACAGTTCTGCTCCAAACCTCCAAACACAGGACAAAGACACTGACGCCACTAAAGACAGCTTCATATCATCCGTTGTCCGACAAGAGAGCTTCACCAAAGACCGGCCTAATGACACGATTCAGATGAAGAAGCTTCCCCACATCTCTAGTCACCCATCCATCAGAGATATGGAGCAGAGGAGGGAAAACATCCAGGATCCTCACCCCTTCCTGCAGGAGGCAGAGGGAATTCTGTCCTCTCTGGACACCAAGCTCCCCTCGTCTGGCTCTGGTCGTAGCTCTAAGAAAGGAGGCTCCTCTACCCACATGGACGACTCCCTTTCTGGTGAGTCGGATGTGGACACAGCAAGTACTGTGAGCCAGGTGAGCAGCAAAAATGCTCCAATCAGCTCTGTTTCTAAAAAGCGTCCTGCCATCAGCAGCCTTCAGAAGGAGAAGTCCTCTTCCAGCCCATCCATCCAAGAAAAGGGACGGCAACCCTCTGCCCGCGAACGGCTTTCTGAGAAACGCAGAAACCAGGTAACAATAGAAGCGTCGAGCAAGGCAGAGTCAGCAAAACGCCTACAGATGCGCCGCAGTGCAGGAAACCGCGGATCTCTGGATCTATCAGAGGGTCAACAAGGTTCTGTCCCACACTGGACTGAAACAACATCATCTGACCATGAAATTTCTCGTCCGTCCAGCCGTAGCAAAAAACTCATTGCCCCTCTTCAGAAAGAGGAAAATGGAAAGACGTCTAAGACTGCAGCTCAGCAGGTTCTGACGCGTTCCAACAGCCTGTCAGCACCACGGCCAACCCGCGCATCCATGCTTCGTCGAGCACGCCTTGGTGAGGCCTCAGACAATGAAGGTGCTGAGACTGATAAGGGCTCCCAGAATTCTGACCATATCCTTGCACCAACAAAAGTGTCTGCTGAGGGCAAGAAATTGTCCAGGCTGGACATCTTGGCGATGCCCAGAAAGAGAACCGGCTCCTTCACAGCTCCCAGTGACAACGAGGCGTCCTCCACAGTCCGGCCCGGTTTCTCAAATCGGAACTCTGAGTCTGTTGTGACAACCAGGAAGACATCTGTTGGTGATGCCCGCCAGGCAGCAACCAAAGGGGGCGGAGCTCAGGGGAAGCCCACACCCAGCACTGGTGAGTCCTGGCTTGATTATTTTTTCTTTATGTGGCACATTGAATCTCTTTGAGTGTTCCACCTGTGTCTCTCTTCGGTTACCGGATTGTATTTTAATTTGGGTGTCTAGGATTTGACCTGTAAATTTCACACAAACTCAAAATATAAATAAGCCCAATGACGTCAATGGCTAGTTGTTGGACTTCAAAAGATGTAATTCATAAGATAGGATGAGATCTCATTTTTTTAAACATTTAAAAGAACTGTGAAGAAACAGCAGTGGTGATGTCATGTCAAAGATATAAACCCAGTAAAATGCTGCCCGCAGTTTTAACCTAATCCCTAATTCCCGTCCTTTGAGGGTCTAAGGATGCACTCAAACTTGGCCCGGTTGCTTTGTGCTGGGCCCGGCAATCAGCCCCCTTCACCACGACAAGGTGGTGGTTTGTGGAGGGGTTGGCGGAGCTCATTCTTTGGTAGTGTTCAGGATTTGCTCTTTATTTCACATTCCTGCAATTCACCAAATGCTTTCAGCGCTTTCATTTCAGCATGCAAGCGTCCACTCCCATTTTTGCCAGGAAATACAATTTTTGTGGTTCAAATTCAAATTCATTTGACTTTGTAAACATCAGAAAGCAGCAGAAAACTGTGACTTTGACAACCGACTGACAGGCCGTGTTTCTGGAGCGCCGTCAGTGATAGGAAGCAGAAACATGTTTTTATACCGTATCTTTGCAGTTACTGAGTCAAAAACACGGCTGTAGGTATCTACTCCATGTGTCATATAGCCATTTAGAGCTATACAGTCTAGTAACCAATCTCCATACTGGAGTTATTCTCAAAAAATACGTATTTTATAAAGTTTTAGACCCTCAAAGTTTAGGAAATAGACCTTAGGTTGAAAAATACCAGAATTCTCTTTCGAGGCTGGGTAATATTCAAAACTTTTCACCTTTAGCGTAGATAATATTGTCATTTTAATTTTAACCAATACCAAAATGGTGCTGTAAGGTTGACTGAGAGCATCACACGCGGTGGCTTTGGGATATGATGATGCTAATCATCATACCGATCCACCTGTCAACATGTGTTCGGAAGTCATCAATTCTAGCATGTTTGTTTTTGTTGAGGTCTTTCTTCTTCTGACCTGTATGCAACAGACGTCAGCTTCAAGTGATTCTGTTTTTGTGTGTTGTCATTTATTTTGCATAAGATTAACATGAATTTCTACGAGACAAACACAGCAAATAAAAGAAGCCAAACACAAGTAGCTTTTTTCTCCCTAAAATGAGCTGAGTTTCCATCACTGACGGCTACACACGTTCAGCGAGACGTCACATGAACTAAAAACTGGCTTTGTTTTATTGCTCTGTTGGTTATTTCACATGAATATCAGGTTTTGAATATCATGTGAATATCAGGTTTTCTGATATTCATGTCTGCTGCTGTTACCATGGAAACATAGCCCCACAGCATCATTCTCTGTCATGTGTGGAATTAGGATGTGCATCGACAAATAAATCCATATCTTGGCTGCAATTGAGAGCAAATGCCAAAGCTGGATTATGAAATTGTGATGTCACATGATGACAATCACCAGTTGTTTGTACGGAGAAGCTTTCAGTCCAGAGCTGTGACATCAGAATTGACATCAATTCAACAAACACAGCTGCTGAATTCATCGAATTTATAAACTGATTCAAATGTTGGAATGAATCTGAAAAGTTCTACAAAGATTGGCCTCATACTTCATGTGCGATCAGCCGCGATAAATCTGAACGGACCTCTTTGATTGGATCCTTTAGCAGCGCTCTCTGAAGTTGTGGGGAGCACAGTCTGGTCAGTGTTAATGGATCTGAATGGTTTCGGCTCAGCTCAATGATCCAACAGACACTCACGACACAGACCGACTCAACAGGTCCAGCAGGAAGCACGGATTGTCTCGTTGACGTTCTTCAGTAAAATGGATATAAATTAAAATGTTTACAGGTTCTCGTCGCAGACAGAAAGGCTCTGATTTCTCTTCATCATCTGAGGAAGATTACGAAATGAACGCGGGGACTCCAAAAGCCAAACGCTCCTCCCATACCTCTGCATCCGCCCAGATGCAACGCGGCCACCGGACGGCTGCCACGCGATCCAAGTCCGTCTCTTTGGAGACGGAGGAGGATGACGACCAGAACGAGAGTGACCCCTACCAGAACTGGTCCACGCACAGTGCAGAGATCGCCAAGTAAAATGCAATCAAAACTGTATACCTACCTTTAAACAACAGATTAACAAACACTCAGATGCATCCACTGGCTTTTGGTTCGTCTTCCTTCATTGGTGTGCCCAAATTTCTTTTTGTTTGTATTTCCCCTGCAGGCTCAGTCAGGACCTGGCCAAAGATCTGGCCATCCTGGCAAAGGAAATTCACGATGTTGCTGGGGACGGAGACTCGCCAAGCTCGTGCATGGGCACGACGACCTCGCCTAGCTCGCTGCCCAACACGCCAGCCTCCAACATCTCTGCCAGAGAGGAGGTGGGCAACACTGCAACCAAACATCTCCCACAGCCACCATACATACCATAGCTTCTAAAACTGGGAACACACAATCTGTATGATCACGGTCACAACAACACTTGTCCTTGATTGTGACTATGATTCAAAAGATGGTGGACAGTCTGGATAAATGTGTGGGAGATGATCCCCTCAGAGATCTAAGGAGAGCCAACTTTGACCCATCAGTTCGCAGCCATTTTGACTCTTACTTTAAAATGTGTTAAATGTGTTTGAATAACTAACATTTGTTTAGTACCCAGGTCTTCTTGTAGTCATTTTGTATCTATAATTATCAACTCAGTCAATTATGATGCCAGAGTTTGAAAACATCAGTGGTGTGTTGGGGAGAATGGTTCCTGTGGCCTTCAGGTTGATGATAGGAGCTTCATCATGTTTTGGATTCTCACGATTCCTCTCTATGTTCTGCTGCACAGGGCTCATCTTATCCATACTCACGCGGAGTTCGACCATGTCAGGTGTCTAACTCTGACTCATCACTCCTGTGATTGGTTCCCCTCCTGCACTATCCTGCCCCTCCATCACTGATCCTAACACTCCCCTCTCACCAGTGTTGGATTGAGACTGTTTGAATTTTAATATTTGTCACATTGTGTAATCCAGTATGAAAGGTTACTAACAACAAAAGCTACTGAGTTTGCACAAAAGTGTGAGGTGGAATCAGTCTGCGTTTGACCTAAAAAACAAGTCTAACAAGGTTAAACCAACTGTATTCTTTTCTGCTGTTGCTGTCCCAAAATCTGCCTAGTTATCCCAGGTTAGGACTTATCTTAACTCAAAGCCATAATATCCCGATTCAGATGACCCCACATCACCTTTTTTAATCCTAATGCATCTGAGCCAAATCCACAGCCACGTTTTCACAGAGCATTTCGGTACGGCACACTTGGGAACAATAAGCTCATTACAGGTGTTGGTTTCCTCTGGCGACTGTACCACTACCTGGTGAGCGGGGCAGCCTGACTGTGCCAGATATGTACGCAGCTTGACATCATAGAAACGCGACATGGCGTGTCCCTCTAATAAAGTGGAGGAAGAAACTGAAACAAACAAAGGAAACAATGAGGACATCCAGCATTTCCTGTTGTTTCTTGTCAGCTGTTTATCACACAAAGTAGACAGGCTCAGTCAAAGGCTGCTCGCCACCAGGAGAGAGACGGCCCAACCATCGCAGGGAAGTAACGATTCTGTCGACCACTCAGTTGACTGCATTTGGTCAAGCCCATTGTTCATGGTGCAGTTTAGCCCTCGTTGGCACCTTAAGTGAAGGGTGACAAAACTGGCAGGCGGTTCCCTAGTTAAGGGGAACACTCACAGTTTTTGACAATGGAAACGCAAAAAACGATCCAAACAGAAATGAATCGTACTGCTTGGTGGAAATGGGGCTTACCTGTCCAAGTTCTACCTTTCTTTACATGACTCAAACATTCTGTACTCAATCCATACTAACTGTAATTTATTATAGGCATCCCAACCCTACACAAGTTTACCAAACCAAGCTTCTCCACTTAATTCATCCTCTGCCTTTACCTGACTAAACTCTTACTGTCCAGCATCCACCCTTTACGTCATCCAGCCCTAGTTCTTGCTACCAAGTATTCATAGTAATCACTCTAGCCAACACAACCCTACACAACGTTTCAAAGCCAGCTTTACCTTACCGGACCTTACCAAACTTTATGTTACCATATCTGAGCAAACTTTACCAATCCAGCGTTCATCCCTCTCTCTGTGACCTAGTTGTACACTATCCAAATTGACTATTGCCTCCAATACCCAATGCAACCCTGCTTTTCTGTACCTTACCGAACATGACCCTACTATCCCTGATCTGCCTCTTCCCTTCTTTATGTGACCCAACCAACCGTGCTACCTACACTAATTCTACCCTCTGATTACCAACCCAACTTTACCTGACCAAAATCTGCACGTCCAACCGCTACCCCTAATTATATGACCCATTGCTGCTGTAACTCTACCAAACCCAGTTGTACTTTATTATCCCTGACAAGATCTAACAATACTGTTCTAAAGACAATTCCACTGAAACGCCTCACCCATCCGTACTCGAGTTTACTTAACAGTGCCTAGTAAAATCAATCATAAGAAATCTTTCAATCACAACAGTGTGTCAGGTTCAACCAGACAGGCGTTAACAAATCATTTTACCTGACCATTGTTCAACATTATTGTATAGCTGGTTCGGATCGTTATTTTCTTGCTAAGGTGTCTTTTGTGTTTGCTCAGTAGTTTTTCCGAAAA
>KV751387.1:1475057-1501593 GCA_001698575.1 Mola mola | reverse complement strand
TAAACTGGTTTTACTGGTTTTAGGACAGTTCATGGAGCTGGTGACCAGTAGGGTCCTCCTCCTCTCCCCTGTTGTTAACACGCAGTATCCCAGCAGCACTAAAATTCACTGCCCTCCACCATTGCAGCTGCATGTTGACTTGGTGCATGCGTTCGTGGAGCAGTGCCGTCTCTGGCCCGCTGCTCCTGACTCTGATAACAAACACTAGTAGTTGGATCCCTCTACTCTCGTTCCAGCTTGTCCAACATATCCCTGAAGCCAGTTTAAACTACCAGAAGCTTCCTCCAGGTTCTGCTGCAGTCTCGGACCTGGATGCAAACATGAATGAGCCAGAGCCCGGTTCTAAGCAGCGCCGTCCGTGGAACCGTGAAGAGGTCACTGTCTAATTGCACCAAGGCTACGTTCACACTGCATCTCAGTGTGGTTTCACCCTGTGCCAAAAGTCTTTCTCCTAAATGTAGATTTGACCCACGAGGATGGAAGTCTTTTTCTCACTATTAACCCCCACAAAGTTCTGTGTGGTAAAACATCTTCTTTAAACAAGAAATTGATTTTTAATTATTTGAAACAAATAACATTTGAAAGTGGAAAAATGTTTGTAAATGATCTGCGTTATTTTTGATTACGTCAGTGTTTCCTAAAACTTACTTTCATTGTGTGTCAACAATACAAATTTGATTCATAAACAATTTACCTATTAACTTACTTCTTTATTTAAAGTAAGCCTGTTGCCACCTAGCTAGCTAGTTTCGGATTTGGTAGCACAGTATTGCTCCAACTAGCCCATTGCTACCCGATCGGAGTCCCTGAATACATGAGCGTGTCGGCCATGTTGGAAAACTTGGTATGCCAACAGCAGGTGGACAGGCCTCATCAGAAGTGCAGTAAAACTCTTAATTTATTATCTTGTTATTACAGTACGCAGCAGATTGTAGTTGCCTAAGTCTAAAATAATCATTAGCAGATGTAATCGTAACTTAGTCATGTAGTGAAAGTTCTGTGTGTGGTTTGTGGTGTTGCTGGAACTCGTGGACTTGATGGCGAACACGCTCACTCACACGTGCAGCAGCTCAGATTGGGTAGAGAAACAACCATCCAAGTGTTCACCAAGTCTTACCACTTCCTGTTGAACCTAAATTAAGATGCATCTCCACTTCCTCCCACTGCCATTTTTACTGGTGGAGTCTGCGCTGATCGGGGGTGGAGTCAGGGTGTCACGTTCCCGCCCATACACACACTCACTTTGAACGTTTAGTTTAGCCCAGGTCCTGTTTGCTAACCTGGAGGGGGAGAAGCTTATGAGCTATACTGCAGCCAGCCCCCCGGGCACATTCAGGGATCGCCCTGTGGTCCATCTTTATTTTACAGTCAATGGTAAGGAGCCTCAGGTAATCCCTGCCCGGGTCGCTAAAGGTTCAGCCTGCTGCTTGCGCCCCCTGGAGGCTGCACCGTTCGCTACCAGTTAGCTGTGGTGGAGCTAAAAGTGTAACATTTATCCTGGGCTGGCTGAGAGACACCGCCATTGTGGAATCGCTGACGTTTTGTAAGACACTCGCTTCTGGACCAATGAGCTGTGTGAGGGCGGGGCTTCTCCAGGCCCCGCCCTGACGTGAGCCTGCAGTGTGAACGTTTCCTTCACTCAGCCACACCTGACAGCACTGCAGCTGCTGCAGTTAGTTTTAGTGTGCTGGGAAAATAAGGACGTAAACTGCTGCTGGCAGCACAGACTGACCCGGTTCTGTCTCCCCAGGTGATTCTGGACAACCTGATGCTGAATCCAGTGTCTCAGCTGTCACAGACCATCCGGGAGAACACGGAGCAGCTGGCCGAAAAAATGAAGTAAGGAAGTGCTTGATGTCACTGCAGCAGGAAATGTGGGTTCTTACACAGCTCTCTGGTTCTGAGATCTGACCCGACCGGAGGAACCCGCATCCTGGCCAGGAACCTTTCATTCAGTCACAACGAGACGCTCACTTTGTGATTGGCGGATCAGGTTAAGCTTAAGTGATCCCCAGCGTGGTGCCAGCAGTGGTTCTGCGTAGTTTTAGGTCCTCTGGCATCGTCAGCTGTAGTTTTATTGTGTTCTTGTGTTTGCGGGCGCTCAGGGTTCTGTTCCAGAACAAGGCGGAGGTCTGGGAGGAGATCGAGGCCAAGATCAACGCTGACAACGAAGTCCCCATCCTGAAAACCTCCAACAAGGTTCCTCTGCACACAACCTGATAAAAACACTCAGAACGTGATGAGAACACAGCTGGAATGTTGTTCTGTTTCACGTTGCAGGAAATTACCTCCATTTTGAAGGAGCTAAGACGAGTCCAGAGGCAGCTCGAAGGTACCAGCACACGTCACTCACTGAACAGACGCAGTTTATTTCATCTGAAATGTTTTTACGAACTGCACCAACTGGGACACTGATTACAAACCAAAACTTTTATTGAACAGTAAATAATTGTGTCGTCTACGTAAAAGGTTATTTCATGAAAGCTCGGTACCAGAGACCAGAATGGAGACTGACAAAGCTGCAGTTTTCCATCGCTTTACGCTGAGCTGCTGTGAACTTTGACCCTGTTCGTTCTGTGTTGCTTCATAACGTCTGACTATGAATAATTCTTGTAAACTCTGAAGCAGTCTGAACTTTTCTGTCCTGTTCTGTCGCCGTAGTGATAAACACCATCGTGGAGCCTGGAGGGACGCTCCAGGCTGCAGCTGCCGGGACGTCGTCTCTCGGTCAGACTCGACCGTCGTCGAGGGAGAAGAAAGCGGCCACAAAAACCCGCGGCGCCCAGCCGACCTCCAACGCCAATGAAAGTACCAAAACAGCAGCTCGTGGGGCCGACGGGGCCCACTACATGGCCTGAGCAGCCCACCGTAGCACCTCCGGACCGTCTGTGTGCATCCACAGCGCCCCAGAAGCTCCTTCTGCAGAAACACTGTAGACCTGCTGGAACCCCGTTAGACTCCATCCGTCCATCATGGAGTTAAAGTCAGGCAATCATCTCAGTGGTTCTAGTCTGCCAGACAGATGATCCGGGTCCTCAGCGTCCCACAATGCACTGCACAGCCATCACATCCACACTGTTTCCCAGTTCCGGCAGCACACAAAACCAATGTAAAAGTGGTAAACTGTGACCTGGGTTTGGTCCAGAGCGTAGAAGCAACGAACCGTCGATTAACCGGCACCCCAAACCTGATTATCAACTAGCAGGGTTCTGCGTGACGAACATTCTGGTGTCCTTGACCAAGTGCTCTGTTATCCAGCTCAGCGTGCTCACTGAATAAAACCGCAGAGGTTCTCCAATTCAGGGTGTTTCCAGGAGGTTGGCGATATGGAAGAATATTCTGTTGCAACATCAATTATATATATCATGATGTAACATTTACTCTAAACTCAGAAAAACATGTCTATACACAATAATCACATATCTCATGACAATTTTTAGATTAATCCAGAGAATTAATCAGTAACTAAACCCCAAAACCGCAGTTTTCAGCTGGAAAACATTTGTGTGTTCAGTCGTTTCGTTGATTGTCGACATGTTAGTTAAGTATTTGAATTATTCATATTGTGTTGTAAATATGCTCAGTGACTGCCCTCTACAGGATGAAACCTGCTACTGCAGTTTTTCATGTGGAGGGAGGGGCCGGCTGTCCCCGCAGAAACATAAACAATGGAGGAAAATATCTTTTGATAAACATTCTCCTCTTGTTCGGCATATATCGTCCAATCGCCCAGCCCTACCAGGAGGGGTGCCAGGTCAAAACCCCTGACGGCACCCAGACCAAGGCCGCTGGGGCCCTCCACAGAACGTCCAGGGGACCAAACATGCAGTTAGCAGTGCTAACTAGCTAGGCTGTCCCACAGTACCACTTTGTACTTCTAGAGTTGATGGTCCGACAGCCCCCCGTACTGAGGTTAAGTTTCACAGCTCTGTTGGCGTTCAGGCTAATAAGTCAACAAAATAAAGAAACTATTCTTCAAGCTGTTTACATCACGAAGCGGAAAAATGTCGTCGGAACTCCAGCCGAGTCGGACCTGTCCAATCTGTCCTGTAGGCTCTCGCTCTGTCCAAGGGGTTAAACTCACTCCACCGATGTCCAAGTGAAAACAAGATACAGGCTCTGGAGCTGCACTGCATTGTGGGACAGTTTGTCACTGCCCTGGTGTGGACCTCTGAGACGAGCACTGACTTTGTAATCAATCTTGAATGACGCCCCCTGCAGGCGAGGCGGAGACGAGCGGCGCTGTGGACGCTCTCCGACCGTCCGAACTGACGTCTCTCTGATGTAGAACTGCTTCTACATGCGCTTCGACCATCTGCTGCTGCATTTGAACAGGTTTTTTGTTGCAAAGGCTCGGTAGGTCTTGTTGTTCCTGTCAGTGTTTGTGCACAGACGGTGGTGGCCGTCAACAGGAAGCGGAACCTGTTGTGTGTTACTGAATGTTGCGTTGCCGGCTCGCTGTGATTGTTTTTTTCACTGTGGCTGAATGTCTCCTGAACTCAGATCAGCCCACCGTTACACTGCTGCTCCGCCCACACCTCACCTGATGACATCAGCGCCCGCCGGATTAATCAATAAGCAATTAACTGACTGAAGGTCTCGGTAGAGATCTCATGTGAGGTGTTTTCTCGTGACAAAACTGTAAGTGCTCATAATATTTTAGACATGCTGCTGTGTTTTCTGCTACTGTGACAGGTGTGTACGGAGGAAGATGAGGTCCAAAAAAAAGAGTTCTGCCTTTTTCCTCAGAATTGTATTCAACAATTTTTCAAGTCAAGAACTCAAAATTCTGGAAAAAAAAAAAAAAAATCTAAATTCAGAGGAAAAAAAAAGTGAATTCTGAGAGAAAAGTCACAATTGTGACACAAAATTTGTACATCAAGGTCAATTCTGAAATAAGAAGAAAAGTCAAAATTCTAAGAAAAAATATCAGCATTTTGAGGAAGAAAAGGGAAAATCCTCAGTTTCATAATAAAATGCTGGTTAAAAAAAAAAAAAAATCTAAATTCTGAGAAAAAACTCAAAAATTAAAAGTCAAACTTTTGGATTTCTGGATTGAAAAAAAAATAAGAATTCTGAGTTCCAAGTCAAATATTTGAGTTTGAAGTGTACGTAGGACTGTTAGCCGTCTCTCACTGTCACGTCGCACAGTGGATGTGGTTAGCCTAGCTTAGCACAGAGGCTGGAGGCGGGGAAAAATGTCAGCCCATCGAAGAGAAATAACACCTCTCAGTCAGTTTCTTGTTAGATCCTGTTAGATAACGAGCTAATCAAGTTAGTGCCTGTTGGTGCAGCAGTAGCTCCAGCTAGCTGCTGTTGTCGGGTCAATGTGTTCTTGGCAGCTTCTCCCACCGTGAGAATGGTTCTGTAGCAGCTTTTAATAGTCGTCTGTATTGTTGCTGTTAAGTTGAGTCTCAGATGTTTTGCTAGCAGGTTAGTCGGCACAGCGTAGCTTTAGTTGTCTCATCAGGCTTTCAGTTAACGTAGCAGCATGTGAAGCTAACTTTAGGTAAGCAGCTGAGCTAGTGAAACAAGGTATTGGTAGGATATTATTGCTATCAAATTTAGCATTTTGTTGAACTGCTATCAGAATGTGTTTGTTAGAAGCTGTCCGAACTGTCAGAGAAACGGGAACAACAGTGACGCTGAAACAAATTGCACTGCACTAATACAAAAGAATCAAATTCCAACGGAAAGCTGCGGACATGTCGTGTTCGGAGGTTGTTGGTCAACAAATAGCTCCAGTGCTAACAGCTAAAACCATCTCTACTCCAGTTTAAATATGAAATTTAACCAGACCAGGAATTTGGAACCCTCTCTCGTCTCTGTGCTAAACTAAGGTAATCTCTTCCGGGACTACCAGAGGTGAAAACGAACATGTGACTCTGCAGAATAGCAAACGAGAAAAGTTCACTGACGTGTTGCCCGAAAGTGGCTATTCAGACTTTATTTTGAAAGGTGCCTGTTTTCTGTATCACGTGGCAAGTGGGAGTTTGAGGCTGGTTCGCCAAATGTGCACTTTTTCATGTGACAAGCTCCCCGTGTACACGGCAGCTCGTTCGGGGGTCACTTTGACAGTCTGCGGCCGCGCACAACGTTTCGATTGATCGCCTGCACACAGCAGCCACCTGATTGGCCGTTGCCGTGATGATGTAACTGCTGCGCCTACAGGTGATTGGTCGTTTGGTGTTTTTTCTTCTGTCGTGGTGCATGTGACCTCAAGGAGATGGGCTGATATAAAAACCAAACCGTTCTCTCTGTACGTTTCCGCCTCCTCGTTTCCTCTGATTTCTGACACCTGGACTCACCTGCGACACTCTTTGTATCACCGTGTCATTTGTAATAAACTGATTTCATGCGCTCGGCACGTTGTTGAGTCATTCAACGCGGCATTTGCACGGAAACCTCAGAAGCGCCGCGTTTACGTCACGGGTGGAGTGGCAACGGTATCCGGTAAACAGACTCACCGGAATAAAAACATTAACGTTTTTAGGGAAGAGAATCAGGGCAATAATATTGAAATTCAGTCCAATCAGATGCAGGGTCTGCCTGAGCTCCACCCCTTCAGGATCAAACACCTTGATCAGTTGTCTTGTGACGCTACATTTCCCCGCCAACGTTTTGCCCTTTTTTCTCAACATTTTGACTTTTTTCTCGACATTACCACTTTTTTCTTGAAGTAATGAGAAGAATGTTCGACATAATTTTTCTTTTCACGCCTGATTTTGATGAATACTTCTTTTATTTAGGGATTTAGATGTATATTCTGTTTTATTGTGAACAGTAATAATGACAATCATTGATCCAAAAAGTGAAGGTCTGAAATCCAAATATTTAGACAGAAAGTTATTTTATTGTGGAGGATTTAACTGCGCAGTAGGCTAATATTAAAAAATATATCACGGAAGTCAGTTGATCATATTTTGTCTGAGATGGTGATGAGGAGGAGGAGGTGGGAGGAAGGTGGTGGTTAGGAGGTGGGGAGGGAGGAGGTGGTGGTCTGCAGCTTTAACAGAAAGTGAAAGTAAACTGGAGCTGAGAGTCTGAGGAGCCTTCAGAGCCGAACACTCTGGATCAGGACCTGCTTGTCCTCCAGGAGGCGCTCATGTCTTTTTGTTTGCTGCTGTTTCTCAGCTTTCCACAACAAAGAAATACTGGATAAATAAAAAAAAAACAAAAGAAAATATAAAACTTTTTTAATGTACGATTGTGTAATAATATAAAATAACTAAAACAACCAAATAAATAAAATGCAGAGTAAATCAGATGAACAGGCTGGAAATCATCAATAAATGAATAATGATTATGCTGCATTCAGGTGACGTGAGAAGGTGGGAGTTTCTGAGATGGGAGGCGGTTCTTCCGACGGTTGTGTTGAGGAGCTTTGAGGTAGTAAAGTGGGAACTCATTTCCTTTTCTTTTTTCTCTCTTTTTTTTGTTTATAAATTAATTTAAACTGATTAATACATCATAAGTATTTCAATTCTAATTGTAATAAAAGTTTGTATTTCTTGACAAATTATAACAATAAGACGCAGAAGAAAAATAGCCAATATTCACTCGAACAGGGTGAATATGGACGCTTCGGAGCAAATGCTTCATTTTAATGCTGAGGGTGTTCACGCAAGCTGTTTCCATGACAACGCAGAGCAAAGGAAACGGATGAGGCGAAACCACTAAAATAGCTTCAAACGGCTTCACCCGACTCGTCGTCAGAGTTTATGATGTTTTTAACTGATCGAAGTCACTCGACACAGACAGCAGTTCAGATTGAAACGACATCACACGTCATTGATAACTGATATTCATATTCATAATTAGGAATTTATAACGTCAAGTAGGCAACTCGCGCTAAAAAATGATCTCCGAATTGTTTTTCCGACATGAGAGACCGTTCATGAGACTTTCCCAGTGGGAAAGTCGTTATTCCGATGATTCCGACGTAACACGAACGCATCATGACTGACCAGACGTCAGATAGGCTCCGCCTCGTGGCGCGTTTAACCCCGCCCTTTGCCGGCCTGCTCCATCCCAGAATGACACGGCGGAGAGATGAGCGGTGAGTTCTTTTCGCGTTAACGCGGCGGCAGCTTTATTCTATAGGTCTGTTTCCGCTCGATCGATTTACTGATCCGTGTGGGAGTCGAGGATGAACTCGTTTCTTTGTGACGTCGATTATTGATGACTGATCGTGTTGAAACTGATGTAAAGAGGTTTGTCTTATTGTCTTATTAACCCCGCTCCCTTCTGCTTCCTCACGTTACAGTCAATCAATAATCAAAGACAACATTTCACGTCACATTTATGTTCCGTCTCTTATTTTTCTTAACCAAACTTTTCACAAACATAAAGTTCTCCACAGAACATTGGTTCCGATTCGTTTTTATTGTACAGAATAAGAGAACGTGTTGGTGATGAATTCTCAGCAGGACAAGCCAAGGACAACCCGGTAGGAGAGAGGAGGAGACTGCCCAAACTGAAGAACCCCGCAAAGATATGGAAGAACCGCAGACAACAGAACCACAGCCAAACTGCAGGTGACATCATCGGATTAGAACCGGCACAGCATCATCAGAATAGAACCAACAGAACATCATCAGATTAGAACCAACAGAACATCATCAGATTAGAACCAACAGAACATCATCAGGGTAGAACCAGCAGAACATCAACATAATAGAACCAACAGAACATCATCTGGATAGAACCAACAGAACATCATTAGATTTGAACCAACAGAACATCATTAGATTTGAACCAACAGAACATCATCTGGATAGAACCAACATAACATCATTAGATTTGAACCAACAGAACATCATCAGGATAGAACCAACAGAACATCATTAGATTTGAACCAACAGAACATCATTAGATTTGAACCAACAGAACATCATCAGGATAGAACCAACAGAACAATATCAGAATAGAACCAACAGAACATTTACAGAATAGAACCAACAGAACATCATCAGATTAGAACCAACAGAACATCATCTGGATAGAACCAACAGAACATCATCAGAATAGAACCAACAGAACATCATCACGATAGAACCAACAGAACATCATTAGATTAGAACCAACAGAACATCATCAGAATAGAACCAACAGAACATCATCAGGATAGAACCAACAGAACAGTTACAGAATAGAACCAACAGAACATCATCAGATTAGAACCAACAGAACATCATTAGGATAGAACCAACAGAATATCATCAGAATAGAACCAACAGAACATCATCAGAATAAAACCAACAGAACATCAACAGAATAGAACCAACAGAACATCATCAGATTAGAACCAAGAGAACATCATCAGGATAGAACCAAGAGAACATCAACAGAATAGAACCAACAGAACATCATTAGATTAGAACCAACAGAACATCATCAGGATAGAACCACCAGAACATCATTAGATTTGAACCAACAGAACATCATCAGGATAGAACCAACAGAACATGATTAGATTAGAACCAACAGAACTTCATCAGGATAGAACCAACAGAACATCAACAGAATAGAACCAACAGAACATGATTAGATTAGAAGCAACAGAACTTCATTAGATTAGAACCAACAGAACATCATCAGTTAAGTTTTCACTGGTTGATTTTGTTTGTTTTTGTTTATTTTTGGTTTGTTGTCTGTGATACTCCGTGTTCTTCCTGGAGGGACAGCATCTTCTCCTTCCTACAGAGGGCGGAGTGGAGTGTGAGGAGGCTCTGCAGCAGGAGGAGCAGCTGGACGAGGTGAGCAAGAGGCTGATCCTGAGGGAGGAGCAGCTGTTCAGTCAGGACTCCCCGAGCGAGGAGGAGGAGGACCAGCTGCAGGGAGACTTTGAGGCTCTCAGACTGCAGATATGGATGGCGGTCAACAACACCTTCGCCTGCTCCTCCTCGACCTCCTCCTCAGGGTCCTCTCTGGAGCTCCTGAAAAGTGCCGTGACCTCCATCCAGCAGCAGGAGGTGCAGGACCGGCGATGGGCGGGGTGTCTCCGGGTCCCGACGTGGCGACCTCAGAAGTGTCTCAGTACTCACAACAGTCTGCTGCAGAAGATGGTGGGGTCCAGACTGATGGGGGCCACAGAGGAGGACTCGAGTGGAGCTGATGGCCTGTCCTCTCCTCTGAAGAGGGAGGTAAGTCAGCGACCAGAGAGCACCTGAAATATGTCGGGTGTTAATGAGACAAAAACCTGAGTCCCCTCACACGGACACACCTGGCAGCTCTACTTATTCTACAATAACTGAGCACGTTTTGCACTTTCACTCTCAAAACATCATCAACGCCATCTTGGCTCTACAGTCACCTGGACTGTCTGACGGTTGTTGCTCCTGTGCAGGTGCCTGATGGTTGTTGCTCCTGTGCAGGTGTCTGACGGTTGTTGCTCCTTCTGTGCAGGTGTCTGATGGTTGTTTTTGCTCCTGTGCAGGTGTCTGACAGTTGATCCTCCTGTGCAGGTGTCTGACGGTTGTTGCTCCTGTGCAGGTGTCTGACGGTTGTTGCTCCTGTGCAGGTGTCTGACGGTTGTTGCTCCTGTGCAGGTGTCTGACGGTTGTTGCTCCTGTGCAGGTGTCTGACGGTTGTTGCTCCTGTGCAGGTGTCTGACGGTTGTTGCTCCTGTGCAGGTGTCTGACGGTTGTTGCTCCTGTGCAGGTGTCTGACGGTTGTTGCTCCTGTGCAGGTGTCTGACGGTTGTTGCTCCTGTGCAGGTGTCTGACGGTTGTTGCTCCTGTGCAGGTGTCTGACGGTTGTTGCTCCTGTGCAGGTGTCTGACGGTTGTTGCTCCTGTGCAGGTGTCTGACGGTTGTTGCTCCTGTGCAGGTGTCTGACGGTTGTTGCTCCTGTGCAGGTGTCTGACGGTTGTTGCTCCTGTGCAGGTGTCTGACGGTTGTTGCTCCTGTGCAGGTGTCTGACGGTTGTTGCTCCTGTGCAGGTGTCTGACGGTTGTTGCTCCTGTGCAGGTGTCTGACGGTTGTTGCTCCTGTGCAGGTGTCTGACGGTTGTTGCTCCTGTGCAGGTGTCTGACGGTTGTTGCTCCTGTGCAGGTGTCTGACGGTTGTTGCTCCTGTGCAGGTGTCTGACGGTTGTTGCTCCTGTGCAGGTGTCTGACGGTTGTTGCTCCTGTGCAGGTGTCTGACGGTTGTTGCTCCTCCTGTGCAGGTGTCTGATGGTTGTTGCTCCTGTGCAGGTGTCTGAGGGTTGTTGCTGCTGTGCAAGTGTCTGACGGTTGTTGCTGCTGTGCAAGTGTCTGACGGTTGTTGATCCTCCTGTACAGGTGTCTGACGGTTGTTGCTCCTGTACAGGTGTCTGACGATTGATCCTCCTGTGCAGGTGTCTGACGGTTGATGCTCCTGTGCAGGTGTCTGACTGTTGTTGTTCCTGTACAGGTGTCTGACAGTTGTTGATCCTGTGTAAGTGTCTGACGGTTGTTGTTGCTCCTGTGCAGGTGTCTGACGGTTGTTGCCCCTCCTGTGCAGGTGTCTGACGGTTATTGCCCCTCCTGTGCAGGTGTCTGACGGTTATTGCCCCTCCTGTGCAGGTGTCTGACGGTTGTTGTTGCTCCTGTAGAGGTGTCTGACGGTTGTTGCTCCTGTGCAGGTGTTTGACGGTTGTTGTTGTTCCTGTGCAGGTGTCTGACTGTTGTTGCTCCTGTGCAGGTGTCTGATGGTTGTTGTTGTTCCTGTGCAGGTGTCTGACGGTTGTTGATCCTCCTGTGCAGTTGTCTGACGGTTGTTGATCCTCCTGTGCAGTTGTCTGACTGTTGTTGTTCCTGTGCAGGTGTCTGACGGTTGTTGATCCTCCTGTGCAGTTGTCTGACTGTTGTTGTTCCTGTACAGGTGTCTGACTGTTGTTGTTCCTGTGCAGGTGTCTGACTGTTGTTGTTCCTGTGCAGGTGTCTGACGGTTGTTGATCCTCCTGTGCAGTTGTCTGACTGTTGTAGTTCCTGTACAGGTGTCTGACTGTTGTTGTTCCTGTACAGGTGTCTGACGGTTGTTGATCCCGTGTAAGTGTCTGACGGTTGTTGCTCCCGTGCAGGTGTCTGACGGTTGTTGATCCTGTGCAGGTGTTCTCGCTGGGGAGGCGTGTGAAGGAGGACCTGCTGATGGTGGTGAGGGCAGTGAAGGACTGTTACCCTCCTCAGATGGACATCATGAACCTTTACGCTGGACTCTTCCATCAGAGCTTCTCTGCTCGGCTGGCTGGAATTGTGGCTTCTGGCCCGGATGCAGACGACTGCTGCTACCTGCTGTTCTGGATCAACCACTACTACCCTCAGTGAGACACAAACACACTTCAGTTGCTGACACAGACCCGTCAGAGTCAGCGTGACTAGGAAACTAGGAAACATTTTCAGGTTTTGGATGTTGAAAAATTCGCTGGGTTCTGGTTCTGCAGAGTGCTTGTGGGTTCATCCAGCGTCATGTACAGTAACACAAAAATCGTGTAAACGTGTAAAAACGTGACAAGTGTTGCTGTTTTAATGCTTCAGTCTGAGGGTGTGTGTGTGTGTTTTGTCCTCCTCCAGTGAAGTACTGAAGCATGAGGATCTGGAGGGGAAGATAAAGACGGCCTGTCTGGGCTCTCTGCTGCTGCAGGACCAGCTGGACCGCCTGGAGGACCAGTACCTGACCCACCAAGAGGTGTCAGCTGCTCCGTGCTGCCTCACCGAGACATGAAAAATTGATTATTGTTGAGTTTCCTGAATGTTCCTGAAGTTGAGCAGGATGAACGTTTCTCCAAAGTTTTTTGGATGTTCTGCAAATGTTCCCTGAATGTTTGGAAGAAATGTGAACATGTCACATGGTTTCTCTGTGATGAAACGTTTGAACTGTGTTTGCAGCTTTAACAGCTGAGGGAACTGAAGCTCTGACGGTCGTCTAAGTGCGACCGATGTTTGTCGTGTTGTAACGTCGCTGTCAAACGCGTTTTTTTCCCTCAGGACAAAGTGAAGTCGTGGTTGAACGCAGCTCTGAAGAAAGAGGAGGAGAGCTGGCTGAGCAGCAGGAAGCCTGAGCTCATTGACCACTACTGCTTCAGTCCTCTGGCTGTAGATGCCATTCAGGTGAGACATGTGAGACAGAGCCGGCACACCTGTGGCCCCTCCCCTCAGGTGAGACACCGGAGACGCACCCAGTCACATGGATAAATGTTGCCACCTGTGTAGTTTGAGCACTAACAGAGGAGTTTGCGAGAACAGGAGGCTCAGCCGGGGTTAGGGTTGTACTTCCAGGTGATCGACGCCTCCTTGACTGAGTTCAGCCGCGTGATCAGAGACCAGAGGAAAGCAGAGGGGATCACAGCTCACCTGGAGGGCTTCGTCAGCAGGTAGACCACGCCCACTGAACGGGTTCGGCAGGTCACACGTTGGAACATTAGTAATTATCTGTGTGTTTCAGCTATGAGAAGAGTGTGGAGGAGTTTGTGAAGGGAAATCACAGTAACGTCCGCTCGGTGATCAAAGCTCAGCTGGTCTGTGAGCAGCAGCTCAGGTACGAACCTCCGCCCCGGTTTTCAGCCCTAACCTGACCCCACCCAGACTGAACTGACAGAGAGATGTCTAACTGGTGTCATTTTGTGGCTGACAGCACTGGTTACAGATGATTATCTAAGTGAAGGAATTGACGTAGGGAGGTCCAACTGGTGTTACTCTCTGACTAATCCTAGGATTCATCACACAGCCAGAACCAACTGGCTTTGCAGTTCATGTGTCACCCATCAGGTGGCGCCGGCATGTGCTCTTTGTCGCACCAAGAGGCCTCGAGGTAAAAGTGACACGGAACAGATGTTGTAGGGACCTCAGCGGCGTTGCTGGAATCAAATCAAATCAAATCAAATTTTATTTGTATAGCCCGAAATCACAATTTACACATTATCTCACTGGGCTTTGACAAACTGTACAGATGTGACATCCTCTGCCCTTAGACCCTCGAACCGGGTGAGGATAATCTTAAAAAAAACCCTAAACAGGGAAAATAAGAAACCTCAGGAAGAACCACAGAGGAGGATCCTTCTTCCTGGGACGGACAGACGTGCAATAAATGTCACTTGTACAGAACACAAAAACATGATAACAACAGTTCATTTAGAATGCATAAAACATCCATGAGTCCCAGAGTCTGTGGATTCTATGAGTCCGGATGTATGGAAAGTCTAGTGATCCAGACGCAGGTGGACTCTGTTGGTCCAGGAGTCATTGTACTCCATGTAGCAAGATCTGAGTGTTGCTGAGTCCAAGAGTATGTAGAATCTGTAAATCCAGGGATATGTGAAGTGTAGTGGTCCAGAAGCAGGTGTAGTCTATTGATCCAGAAGCCATTGTGATCTGTGGGTCCCGATTTGCACTTGGAAATCCAGCCTAGGATCCAAGTCACAGGATCTCCTTTCCTAATGTGGCCAGGAGGCATCAGGCAGGACCACAGCAGCACCTCCCACCGCGACCTAGAAAAACCTGCAGGATGGTAAAGCACAACGACTCTGGGGAAGAAGTAAAGTTAGTGTAAGGATATGGACATTTACAGGAGCAGAGAAGGAGTCGGAGTCAGAGGGGGGAGAGAAGAAAGCTCAGTGAATCATGGGATGTTCCCCCAGCAACCTAAGCCTATAGCAGCATAACTAAGGGCTAGATAGGCCAGCCTTAACTATAAGCTTTATCAAAAAGGAAGGTTTTAAGCCTACTCTTAAAATCAGAGAGTGTATCAGCTCTGTCCTGAAGCATTGTGGGAAGAGAGAGCGAGAAGTGCTCTGCTCCTGATTGGTTCTCTGTGACTGTCCACAGGGATTACATCACAAGTCAAACAGGAAGTCTCCCGGCGCAGCAGATGCGTCGCTGTCTGGACACTCTGTCTGCCCTGAGGGATTGTGGGTACAGGTGTTTAACTGGTCCCGTCCACATCCAGCTGAAGGTACAAATACTGGTGGTTACCATGGTGACTCTGAGGGTGATGATGGGCGTGGCTCATGCATCAATGCTCCGCCTCCTGTTTTTGTTTTTGTTGTGTGCAAGCGTTAGCTAGTGTTAGCATTAGCGACACGCGCAGTAATCAGTGGTCGTGTGTTCAGACGTGTTTCAGTTCCCTGTGGACGTCCGTGTGGTTGGACGGCTCGCTTCCTGTCGTGGATTCTCTGCTGGACTCCCTGATGCGACAGCTGAGCGACCTGACTGACCTGAAACCAGCCTGCAGACAGGTGAGGCCGCCTGTCAGCTGACCCGTCTGTCCATCCGTCCGTCCGCCCGACTGACCGGCCGCCTCCCCACAGTCGCTGCTGTGTGTCGTCCATCAGGACGTGGTCCTGGGCTATGTGAAGAGGATGATGAAGACCGGGACGAAGAGCAGAGACCAGCAGGTGGGCGGAGCTCGGCGCATGATGGAAGACGCGCAGAAGATCGACGACTTCTTCTGCGAGGGGGTGAGTCACATGCACGCTCAGCTCGTTTCACAGTCCAAACGTGTTTCATGGGATGGTGTCTGAAGAGCAGGAAGCGAGGCAGCAGCTTCCATCCGTCCGTCCATTCATTCACGCGCTGACGTACGCGGACTGAAGCGCTTCAGCTGAAGGCATCTGGGCCGCCTTCTGGTTTTGAAGACGTTTCACCTGCTCCGTCGGATGACAGGTGAACTGTCCAGACGACCTCCACCTGGATGAATCTACACAAAGACACGTACACCCCATTAACCTGACCGGACGGTGGGAGGAGGCCGGAGGAGCCGGAGAGAACCCACGCAGGAGAACATGCAAACTGCACCCAAAGGCTCTTAAATCAAACCCTTCAGCGCGTGAAGACACGCAGCTTATCGCCAGGAGTATTACTGTAGTATTACAGCAGTAATACTGTGTGTTGGTGTGTCCTCAGGGCTGCAGCGAGTCTCTGTGGCTGGGCGAGCTGCTCCGCGGTCTGGCTGAGGTCCTCCGTCTGCAGGATCCGGGAAGCGTTCAGCTGGAGATGGTCAGCGTGGCCCGAGCCTCCCCCGACCTCAGGTACCGGCACGGGGAGGGAGGGAGGAACGGGATCAGGGCCACTTCTCTTCACAGGAGCAGGACGGAACGTCTGGCGTGGTCGATGACGTCATCGATGATGCGTGCGTCTCATTTGCTCTGACAGCGCAGGTGTCACCGTGATGAGGTCGTCTAACTCTTGAGGCGGTTTGATTAGAGGAGGGGCGGGGGTGGGGCAGCGGCCGCGTGTGGGAAGACATTTGTACACCAACAGCCTCAGGCAACGAGGCCGGGCAGAGTGTGTGCAAGCTAACACCTGGTTGCCATGGGAGCAACAGGTGTGGCCAGCAGTGTGAGGTGAACGGAAAAGCACTGAGAGTTTATTTAGAGCTCGTGACACGTGACTCATGGAACTGGAGCCCGTTTTCCAGTTATCGACAAACGACCCGCTGAAGCTCCCGCTCACCTTCCTCTGATCAGCTGGCTGTGGGCGTATCCTTTTCACGCAACTAGTCATTTTTAAACTGTGTCCTGGCCTTTACACTCACTTTATGCTCCGCTGGCTCGCTGTTAGGGACAACAGGATGACATCAGTGTTAGCTTCTTCAAAAGGCTAACATTGCTGTTAGCCTGACCAAACCAGGCTAATATCAGAATTAGCTCCTCCAGCCGGCTAACAACACCAAGCACGTCTGACATTTTGGAGAAAGACGTTGGCCACACCAGAAGTGCAGTTCAACCGTTAATGCTAAGGAGGTTATCGTCAGTGGATTGGTTGGTTTGTTAGCCGGATGAATTCCAATGAAAGTTGGTTGGCGGATGGGAAAAAGCCGAGGCTTTGAATATTGCCGCAGGTCCGGGACTTTTCTTTTTGTCTGAGATGGATGCACTTTCACACTGTCCAGCAACTCAGATCGGGTAGCGACAGTTTCTCCAATAGGCTAACATCAACGTTAGTCACTGCAATAAGCTGATATCAGTTTTGCTTCTCTGAATTGTTGCAACATTGTGTTTCACTGAACGTCAGCGACATTCGGTGTCGCTGACGTTCAGAACTAACAGAGGCTCTGCCGTCGGGGTCGACATAAGAACATCAGCCAAATTACAGGAAAGGATGATGAAACTATTTTACATCAGAGACATAAAGGTCATCTATAGTTGACCTCTTGAAATTACTCAGCCTCATTGTCGTTTTTTGTGGAATAATTTCTGCAGTAATTTGTTTTTAACTTAAACCAGCCAATCACGTCACAGAGATCACTGACTTGATATTTAGTTTTTTTTCTTTAGATGGGATTCTGTTAATCATGTCCTAATTAGTGGGTCCATCATTTTCTTTAAGGTTGTGAAGATATTGGATGAGACACTCGTGGCTTTCTTCATTTTGCAGATTTTCGTTGATATTTTCCATTTTTTAATGATTGATTATCAATGTGAAATTTGTGTCCAGTGTTGAAATAATGAGCCGTGTCTGTAAAAACCTCTACAGAGATTTATCCATCATCTCTCCGTAGTGATGCTCACGTGGCGGCACTGCTCTCTCTGAAAAACGGCCTATCGGCTGCCGATGTCCGCTCCATCAGGCAGAGCGTGGCGGAGAACCGCTGCTCAGGTGTCCCTGCCAATCACAGCCCTCCGTTCTTCTCCAAAGTCAAAGTTAAATGGATCAGTAGTAAGATCAATCAGATCCAGCAGAAGACGGGAATTGTTATAGCACGTTAGCCTGTTACTGGTGAGTAAATGGTATTTTATGTGTGTTGTTTTGGACACTGCTGCTTTATCAAAGTTCTAAAAGGGAGTTTTTTTAAGTTGTTGCTGATGTTTACAGACTTTAAATCTCGTTGTTAAAACAGCTTCTGCAGCTGACTCGTTCCATCATACGTGGTGTTCCACAGGGGTCGGTCCTGGATCCTCTATAGTTTCTCTTTTCAAAGTTTATTCTTTTTGAAACTATTAGCAAACACGGTATTAAAAGTAATGAAATAATTCAAATGACTCCTGGCTAACAAGTTACACCACAAAGACTTAGTGAAGGTACAGTTAGCCTAGTATAAGGTACATTAATGTAGCATTAAATTGATTAAGCTCCAGTTAAGTTGCACATAACGGTAAACTGAAAAAGGTTCTTGAAACTATTGAAGAATCAGACTGAAAAATCTGTCAGTAGAAAGATGACGCAGCCAACAGGTGCGTTAGTGTTGTTTTGTTTAACACTCATAGACCTCGCAGAGATGCTGCAAATGCTAGCTAGCCAGTGGAACAGGCTAACTCTCCTCTCACAGGCTGCAGCTGTCAACAGGGCAGACGTGTGTTGATTTTCTTCTCTTGTAAACTTAACAGTTCAGCTCTCCACTAACTTTACTGGGGATAAAATCTGCTTTCTGGTTCCTAGACTTCTGAACTGCTAACAGACAGAACGGAAATAAATTCTCATACTGAAATGAGTATTGTTATTGAGCGAATGTATCCACCATTTATCCTGTGCTTTACTCGCAATGTCAGTTTATTGGAAAAAGTCTTTATGGTCCGTGAACGTCACATGGTGTGTCAAAGCCTGGGGTTGCAAATGTGAGATCTTTAAAACAAATTGCAACTTTCTCAAGTTGAAAATTTGTCTTTCAAATGAACAAACATCAAATGATTATTCACCTCTCGCTGTTAACGACCATATTCTTCCTGAAATAAGGTCCAGGTTGACACAGGGGACTTTGCTTCTCTATCCACACGTGGCAAAGTTTGGGCTCAACCCTCAAATTTGCAGGAGCCAATCAGAATAAACTGGTGATGAAGACCTGATCGGTGTGATCAGCTGACACATTAACAGGAACTAAAACACTAAAACTGAACTTAATGAATCACTGTAATGGTCTTCTGTGTCTTCTTCCGGGCATTTTTCCGCTGTCCTATAATGATTGTGTGTACTTATATTGTACGTTTTTCAAATGCTACATTAATAAAGCCTGTTCACGTGCAACAGTTTCTCGTATAACTTCATTTTGTGATTCCTCCATCCTATCTTTAATTTTTTGTAATTAACTTTTTAAATGTATTTATTTACTTACTGTTTTTATGTAATCCTTGTAGTTTTTGAGCTAAACTATGATTATTATTTTTCTTATTTTCCAATTCAAATCTTTATTATTAATAGAAAGGTGTATGTTTTTGTTAATGAAACTTTAATTTGAACTAAAGAACCAGGAAGTTTGCGGAATCTTTGACAAAATGATCTGTTCCATACGTGGATCAATACGTCGGATCAGATCAGTCGTGGAGTCGCCTGAGGACCAAACGTCACAGACAGGAAGTGATTCAGGAGTGTGTTTGTGAAGTCCTGCTGCCCCCTGCTGGCCATATGACCTCACAGCTGTGAGAGTAAACAATTACTTTGTTTGACTAATTAACAATGTGAAAATGTCTGTGTCTCTTAATGTGGGTCATTTTTCCCTCTTACTGCTTCGAGGTATAGATGCCAGTTTTTTTAATCTGACTTTATCGTTGTTTACCAGCAGGGTGCACTATCAGACACAGAAAAGTCAAAGACTGGGTAAGTGAAATAATTTCATAAAACAAAGTTTCATACAAAAGAAAGACATCGGGTGGTTGGAAGAGCTAGTTCTAAGGTCTTCTGACACATCCTCAGGGACACTTTAACTGTCACAATGACCCTTCACAATGATTCCTGGGAGCTGTTCTGTGTCAGTTAAACTCCAAAACCTTCTCAGGGAGCACTTGCAGTGTTTCAAGGGATCAGTTTCAATTGTCTTCACGGGACATTCATAAATAATGTGTTCTTTCCACACGTTCTAAGGAATTGCACTCACTTTTGATTAAATGATTTTGTTTCTGTATGTGTGTAGAAGTGTTCTTGTTTGTCTCAATGTGTGGGGTCCTAAAACAGGGAGGTCACTCACAATGCGGGCTCCAATACCACAGAGGGGACAAAAAATGCAGGACCTCATAAAATGAGTGATTAAATCTTAGAGTCAGGATTTGGGTAAAGATAGACAACTACGACTATACAAAGACTTAAAGAGACATCTGGTCTGGAGTTTAAGTTGTCTTTTTGTGTCAGGATGCCGAGAATCTAGATAAAAATGTGTGCTAACTAGATAAAAGAGCTAAGCTAAAATAATCTAGAAAATGCAATAAAAAGACATGAGTGATTCAGAGAACATTTTCAACAGAGGGAGAGTAAACTCAAGTGGAAGGAGACAATCAGCTGTAACACAAAGCAGTGCTTTGACTCCGCCTAGTGGCCAAAGGTCTCCACACAGATAAGAGCTGAGACGATTTGCTGTTGATCAGATCACCGATTACACACACTGACAGATAGAGTTCCATTAATTCAAGTTTTTCACTGCTCTACCTACGCTATCTGAGCTAGCATTACTGCTCGCCGAAGCTGATTCCATGAGCATGAGTCTCGTCCATGATCCCTTCTTCTGCACCCTGATACAGAAAATGGTTTTTAGTCTTTTTTTTTTTTAGCTGAAGGTCATAATCAATAATAAATGCTTGAAAAATGCTCATGTGTGTTCATTGAGTTATTTAAAGAGTCAAAGGACAAAGAGGACAGGAATTGGAGGAATGTAATGATTTGATTATGGGATGACATGTCCCTTTAATGCACTCCTTCTTTTCACCTGATTTGGTTGCAATTCAAACACTTTAACGGTAAAAAAAAAAAAAAAAAAAAAGAGATTTTTTTCACTCTTCACACACTTGGTTTAGAATCATTTTTGCCTGTTTTCATGTGCTGACATTGTCCCTTACAGGCTTTCTGTCCAGTCACCCTAGCAACAAAAAACGCCGCCGCTCCGTCTCACTAGCCAGTCGCCGCTCACGCTGCCCCTGACGTCACATCCTGTCAACACACTGGGTTTGGTTGGTCCTCCATCTTGGCTGTGGCTAGCAGATCCTACAGCGGGGAAACTGTCTGTGAAAGATGAGGAGAAGCTGAACAAATCTCTCCGGCGTCGCGCTGCAGGACCGTCTGTCAGAACCGAGCCGAGCCACAGGCCAGCGGGCGGACCTGAACCCGCTCCGGTCCCTGGAACACGGACACCCGGTCCCGCCGGGCTGCCGCGGGCTAGCCGGCTAACGTAGCTATTAAAGAGGAACTGTTGCTCTGGTTCAGTTTGGATCTATGTCCGTGAAAGACTTCCGGAGGAAAAGCCGTGCCGAGCCGGGCCGGGACAGATAACACCCTCATCCCGCAGTCAGGACCGGAACCAGTGATGCCGGGTGAGAGTTTGCCCAGATAAACCCGGCCTGCAGTCCGCTAAGTTCAGGCAGGTGTTCCGGGGCGGACAGTCGGCTTCATGACCGAACCTCCCTCACACTGATCCGGGTAACATGTCCACCAGGACCCCCCTGCCCACTGTCAACGAACGGGACGCCGAAAACGTGAGTTCAGCCTCGCATTTAGCGATGTTCGATATGTTCTGAGTCCGCTGCTCTGCTAAATCTACGCCAGCCAACCGTCCCACCGGTGCCGATCGGGGCTTTTTCGGGTGTTTTCACACACTTCCAGGCTGTCTGAGCCGGTTTGACACGTCTCTGCTGGAAGAAGTGTTAGTGGGAACCTTGAGACAGTCGCAAAGAGCATTTCCAGGGTTCTGGGCGTCCTGGAGGAGTCGACAGAGCCCTTGTTGGGACTCAGACGGGCTGGGTGGGCGTACACACACTGACAAGGAGGTTTCGGGGTGTTCTGGGGATGAGCGTCCCAGGATTTGTTTCTTTTAAAACCTCCTGGAGAAGGATATTGAAGGTTACTGAGAGAGTTCAAGGTTTGCTTAACAACGTACAAAGTCTCCATTGGAGCCACCAGGGACAATGTCCAGTGAATGTTTCTTCAAAAGGCAGGAGAAACTGGAGAGACTTTGTAGGTTTAGTAAGAGGGCATCAAAAGACTATGAAGGAGTCCTAATGGAAGGTCCAGGTTTTAGGTGGGTTCCATGAGGGTTCCAAAAAGGTTCCATGTTGTCGCTGGTTTGGGTGTGTCCCAGTTGTTCTTAAAGAGGTTCCGGATGTCCAGGAAGACGTTATGGCGCTCCCGCAGAGGCTCCTTGTGGTCACTGATGCTACCTGTGTCTATATCTCACGATTGTGATGTTTTTTGATTCCCAGCATACCTCAGTGGATGATGGGCGTGGTCAGGTGTCGTCCCGCTCCGTCCGCTCTGCTCGCTGCAAAAGCTCTTTGTCCGCCGCAGACGAGACGCCGCACGTGGGAAACTACCGACTGCTGAAAACCATTGGGAAGGGCAACTTCGCCAAAGTGAAGTTGGCCCGACACGTTCTGACGGGACGCGAGGTGAGATGGGACGGGGGGGATAAAGTGAAGTGTTAGCGTCCCTTCGACAAGACGATTTGACTGTCAGTTATCTCGTTTTCCTGAAGGTGGCGATCAAGATCATCGATAAGACCCAGCTGAACCCCACCAGCCTGCAGAAGGTGAGATGCCTAATTGGCCGGATGGCCCACTGGTGGCTGGCTGCAGTATAGCTCATAAACGCCTCCCTCCATGTCAGCGGATAGGAAAGGCTAAAAATGTGACGGTCTTTGACAGTTGAGGTAGTTCCTATCAGCAGAACAAGAAGGATGAGACGTTTCTGTGTCTGAGTGAATGTATGAGATCGACTCACCTGTCAGACTCTAATCCACACCTGCCTCTCTGCTGTCAGCTTTTCAGAGAAGTCAGAATAATGAAGATCTTAAATCACCCAAACATCGGTGAGTAAACGACCCGTAAACATCCGTCTGTCTGTGTCACCTGTGTCTGTGTCTCACCTGTGTGTGTGCCCGTAGTGAAGCTGTTCGAGGTGATAGAGACAGAGAAGACTCTGTACCTGGTGATGGAGTACGCCAGCGGAGGTTAGTCGCCCCCTCGTGTTTAAAACTAGTTCTCACAGCTCAACCAGGTGAGGAGGCATTGGAGTCACCTTCGCTTCTCCGTGTGTGCAGGTGAAGTGTTTGACTACCTCGTCGCTCATGGGAGGATGAAGGAGAAGGAGGCCAGAGCTAAATTTAGACAGGTAACACACGCACAGCCGTTACCGCGGTAGCACCCTGGAGGGGGACCTCCATCCCATAATTCAGTGTTTTCTCTCACTCAAGTCCTTCTGTCCGCAGATTGTGTCTGCGGTGCAGTACTGCCACCAGAAGCACATAGTTCACCGCGACCTTAAGGTAGCACACACTCATCTCTAGTCTCGGATTTCCCACCTGACATCAAACACACCGTGAAAACACATTTTTCATCTACTGCTGCTCCTGCTGCAGGCGGAGAACCTCCTCCTGGATGCTGACATGAATATTAAAATAGCAGATTTTGGCTTCAGTAACGAGTTCACGGTCGGGGGGAAACTGGACACTTTCTGCGGCTCTCCTCCGTACGCCGCTCCTGAACTCTTCCAGGTACGCACGCCTCCGTTTGCTTGGGACCGCCGCCCATGACATCACTCAGTGGCTGTGGCAGGGCTCTGCTGCTGCACTGATATTCAGGTGTGTCCGTGTGTTTCAGGGTAAGAAGTACGATGGTCCGGAGGTGGATGTTTGGAGTCTGGGCGTCATCCTCTATACTCTGGTCAGCGGATCGCTGCCGTTTGACGGACAGAACCTCAAGGTCCGTACCAGGCACACACAGGAGAGTCTGCAGAAATGTAGCGTTCCTCAGAGATGCGTGGGGAGCTCCTGTGTGAGCTGAGCGTGAATGTCTGCGTGTCCGTCTGTGCAGGAACTGAGGGAGCGAGTGCTGCGTGGTAAATACCGTATTCCTTTCTACATGTCGACTGACTGTGAGAACCTGCTGAAGCGTTTCCTGGTGCTGCACCCGGGGAAGCGAGGAACTCTGGAGGTCAGGACGCTTCGCTACGCGTCAGTGAGACGGCAGGAAGTCGAGTCAGAAACAGCTCGCGCAGCCTGAACGGGAGCAAGACAGTTAGCAGCAGTTAGCAGCAGCAGCTAATTCTGCGTGTTGATGTGTAAAAAGATGGAGGCCAACTAACGATTGCCTGACTGGCTCCTTTGTTTGTTGTTTCAGCAAATCATGAAGGACCGCTGGATCAACGCCGGCTCTGATGAAGAGGAGTTGAAGCCTTTCATCGAGCCGGAGCTGGACATCCGGGACCAGACGCGGATCGGTACGCTCTCACTGCTCCAACACTTCATGTGGTACCCACAGCTTGTGTACTGAAAGCTGTAAGACAACAACGTGACAGCGGTGGGCAGCCAATAGGGAGCGAGGGTGTGGTCACGTGTTTGTGTGTTTCAGACCTGATGGTGGGGATGGGTTACTCTATAGAGGAGATCAACGATTCGCTCGCCAAGATGAAGTATGATGACATCACAGCCACCTACCTGCTGCTGGGACGCAAGGCTGCCGAGGTCAGAGGCCGTCCCCTCGGTAACAGGCGCCGAGCCGGGCGACGGCCGTAGTAACGTCCTGGTTGTGTTTGTTGTCCAGGTGGAGGGAGGTGACTCCGCCCTGCTCAAACCCCGCCCGTCCAGCAGCAGCCAGTCTCCCGCTCACCTGCTGCACCAGCGCGGCTCTGCCTCCTCCACCTCCTCCAAACAGAGGAGGTACAGTGAACAAGGTACACACCACAGGCTACAACTCCTTCTCTCTCCTCCCCCTCTGTTGACTGTTTGTGGTTCTTTCAGGTTTTCCTACTGTTTGTTTGTTTTAATTTTATGTTTCACATCAAAGTTTAGTAAACAGATGTTGAAACTTCAAACAGCCCCCTTCCTTTCCTCTCCTGCTTCTCTCTGCATTCGTCGCCACCTCCTCCTCCTGCAGTTTGTCCGGCCTCCTCAGCAGCTCCTCACCCCAGGAGGAGTCAGACGGCGGCGCCGGCAGAGGCTGAGGTGAAGCAGGAGGTGGCAGGTCACAACAGGAAGTCCAGCCCGGTGGAAGGAGGCAGTCCTCTGCTGGGGAACGCCAACAACCCCAACATGGCCGACATCCCTGAGCGGAAGAAGACGGCCACGCCCGCTGTGAGTTGTGATACAGGTGACGATGATGTGAAAACAGGAAGAAAGACTTCACGTCGTCACTGTGTTCGTTTTTCTCAGAGCGGCTCGTCCAGCATGACGAGGAGGAACACGTACGTGTGCACCGACAGGAGCGCCGCCGATCACCGACACCCGGGGCTCCAGAACGGCAAAGAGATCAGGTACAGTCCGCCTGCCGCCAGCTGACCGTCTGGTCTGATGACGTCACAATTAACCTCGTCCTCTCTCCGCCCTCCTTCATCAGTTCAGCCACCACACCCCCTCAGAGGTCTGTGGGCGGAGCTTCCACCCACAGCGTTAGCAGTGGAGCGACTCCACCCGACCGGCTGCGGTTCCCTCGCGGGACGGCGAGTCGCAGCACCTTCCACGGTGGTCAGCTCCGCGAGAGACGCACCGCCACCTACAACGGCCCGCCCGCCTCGCCCAGCCTGTCACATGACGCCACGCCTCTCGCCCAGTCACGAGCTCGAGGATCCACTAACCTGTTCTCCAAGCTCACCTCCAAACTCACCCGCAGGTATGCAAAGCATCACGGGAGGCTGACCTGTAATCACACTGCTTCTTCTGCCTGCATTTCCTGCTCCGCCCACTCATTCCTCTTCCTTCCTGTGTCCTCGCTGTCAGAGGCGTGTCAGAGGCTGAGAGAAACGGGAGACCTGATGGGTCCAGGTGAGTCATTCATCTCTGTTCTGATTGGCTCAGGCTTTGGAAGGGACGTAGCGCCGCCAGCCTGTTAGAAACCAGACATTTAAGTATGTTTAATTTGATTGGCATCTCAACAAACACTGACACCACGCCCCCACTCCCCCGCAGCCGTAACATGTCGTGTGATCAGAAGGAGGAGCCTGGTTCTCCCGCTGCTCCTCATCTGAAGGAGTCGAAGCCGCGCTCGCTGAGGTTCACGTGGAGCATGAAGACCACGTCGTCCATGGAGCCACAAGACATGATGCGGGAGATAAGGAAGGTCCTGGACGCCAACAACTGCGACTACGAGCAGCGCGAGCACTTCCTGCTGCTCTGCGTCCACGGGGACGGACACGCCGACAGCCTCGTCCAATGGGAGATGGAGGTGTGCAAACTGCCCCGCCTCTCGCTCAACGGAGTCCGCTTCAAACGGATCTCAGGAACGTCCATCGCCTTCAAGAACATCGCGTCCAAAATCGCCAACGAGCTCAAGCTCTAGTCAGACGGGTGAGAGACAGAGAGAGAGAGACGGGTTAGAGAGGGAGAGAAAGAGAGAGACATGTCAGAGGGGGAGAGAGAGAGAGAGAGAGAGATGTGTCGGAGGGAGGGAGAGAGAGAGAGAGACATGTCGGAGGGAGGGAGAGAGAGAGAGACATGGAGGGAGAGAGAGAGAGAGACATGTCGGAGGGAGGGAGAGAGAGAGAGAGACATGGAGGGAGAGAGAGAGAGACATGTCGGAGGGAGAGAGAGAGAGAGAGAGGTCGGAGGGAGATAGAAAGAGAGACAGGTCGGAGGGAGGAAGAGAGAGAGAGAGAGACATGTCGGAGGGAGGGAGAGAGAGAGAGAGACATGTCGGAGGGAGAGAGAGAGAGGGCGGGGGGAGAGAGAGAGAG
>KV751387.1:1448606-1459008 GCA_001698575.1 Mola mola | reverse complement strand
CTCCCTGTTTACCCGACTGAGACGAGCTCAATTGCCTGGTTAACAACTACAGAACTGTGTTAGGACCCAAAGTAGAGAGGAGTCCCAGCGGTGAAGGTGGGTCAGTCACGCTGGCGTCTAGGATGACATGTAAACCCCTCCCCCTCGATGGGACATGGACCAAACTCAAAATACGAACCAAATAAATGTTTCCCAACGATGGCTTCTGTCCTTTAGGTCATTCCTATCATGCTGGTGTTTTTCAGATGAGTTTGGTTTTAAAAATTTGATGCTGTAAACGGGAGCTGAACGTCATGTGAGTGGAGGGCAGCGCTCCAGGCCAGGACATGTCTCAGCTATAAACTGTTCTGATGTCAGTCCTGGTAAACTGACAGCAGCTGAAGACAGAACCAGAGTTTGATTATCAATATCACATTAAGACAACAACCTTTAAACAACTTTAAAATTCACTTCTGAACAAAGTCGATTCACATGATGACGGCACAAAGCTTTAAAAGCCAACTGGTCCTGGATCAGATTCAACCATCCCATGAAGCTTGAGTAGAGGACACAGAGAAAATACGAGTCTGAAAATGGTAACAGTTATTGTGAGCCTGTTCCACAATGAAGAACTGGAAGTAAAATGTGAAATGACGACTTGGATTCGGGCCCCAGCGGTCGTACCGCTAAGCCGTTTTCCCACAACTGGACTATGATCCCATTTTTCAGTCTCAGATATTGATAAGGACGATTCTGTCTTCCTGAAATCTTGGTGCAGATGCATCCTACCGTATGTTATCAAACCTGCGTCCTTGATCAGACTCGCGTGTCGATCCGTCCTGAACGTGTTTCCTCTCGAGATGAATTGCAGTAACTGTTTTGATCTTCGTCCAGCAGCACAGTCAGGTTTGAATGCGTCCGATGTTTCTGGTTCTGACCGGCCACATCAGCTGCAGTCTGTGTTTATTGCTAAGGACTTAATGTTAGCTAGCTAACATGTTAAACTTAGATATTTTCTGTTATAGATGATATTTTTGCAACAGTTTTGTGATAAGTGAAGACCTTTAGAGTCTTCAGGACCTGATGATGATGACGATGATGGACCTCAGTAATACTGTACAAACTCAGGTATTCTTATTAGCACCATTTACTCTCAATATGGGGCAACTGTGGCCCCGGAGGTAGAGTGGGTCATCTTCTGATCAGCAGCTTGATTCCTGACCCTGATGCCAGCATCGCACCCAGAGGCGTAGCCTCGCCGTGTGGACGGGTGAACGTGACAAATGACGTAAAGCGCGATGAGGTGCGAGTCAGTTGATGTGAAAGGCGCCACAGAAATGCAAGTCCATTTACCAAATCTGTACCTTCAAACGCACAATTAGACATCAGAATGTAGTTTCATGACATACAAAACATTTCACATCCTGTCACAGAATACGTCAGACTAAAAACTCAGGCAGGTTTGATGAGTAGATCATTCAAACATTGTGTTTGTCCAACTTTTAGGTAAACTACCCAAAGGCCAGCGGAGGATTGGACCTTCGGGATGAAGACCCATCAACAAAGCATTGCTCAAGGGCCTCGGACGTTGTGAACCCGAGATGTTACAAGTCATCCTGGTCTTTATGAGGTCCATGACTCCTTACACTGGATGCTATTTGGCCACAGGGACCTGCTGGGATGGGACTTCCTGTTCGGCCGTGTTGGTTGGGACGTTGATGTTCGGGTCATCATCGACCTGGTAACACTTCCCCAGGTTCTTGATAATGTTGAAGTTGGACCGCGCTGTTTCTGCCAGGCTGTTCTCTAGAATCCAACCGTCAGATTCGGAGTCCATATCACCCAGCCGGAGAACGTTCTCCATGGCCGTCTGAAGGTAGCGGACTCCCGTCAGAACCAGCAGCTGGTGGGAGACAGACAACGTACATCTTTACTGTAGAATTCTGAAGACTGGACGATGTCTGGGAATGCAGCTCAGGTGAGGTCTGCTGATACCTTAAAGTCGGACCGAAAAGAACAATCTCTTCAACCCACATCCACGGTCACATGGTGTTCCTGTTTTAAATACATGCCTTACAAAAGTCAATACAGAGAAATTATTTTCTTGGTTTTCCCTCACAGAGTTTCCAGGTGAACACAGGCTTTACTTGTTGCTGAAGAAACCACTGACTGATGCTAACTCTACCCGGCTTGGGGGACACGAACTAGGACCAGTTTGACAACAAGGAATCCTGTGCCAAGGTGGGTGACGGAGTTTCCTGATGGGCAGGTAATGGTTTACTGTAGCTGCTGTTCTATAGTTAGCTAGTTCAGTTAGCCAAACAGCAAAGAGCCGCTGACTGAGCCTCAGGGTGAAAGAAGACCTCCTTGGTACTTTATTCCCTGTGGTCAAACTGGCCTCTGTCAGATATCCTTCTCTTGTTGGACGCTGTGTGCGGTCCTGCTTGGTCATTTAGTGAAAGTGCTTTTAACATCCTCCGTGTTCTCTGTGAGCTCCCGGTCACCCAGTTACTCATCAGACGTTTGGTAGCACATTCAGCGCTAATGTTATTAGCTACAAAAGCCCCTCCCTACCAGACTGATTGTACAGGAACCACACATGGATTGTGAAAAAGCAACCACTCTGCTTCGGTTTCATCTGAACACAGGGGGCAGCATATCTACAGATTAACCACTGACTGCTGATCACTCTGTCATTGGCTGTGGATGCCGCTTGTTAGCTTAGGTAGCCGTGCAGGAGTGTGCCAGGATCAGAGGGGGAGTGATGGGGGCCATGGATGCTGAAGTTGGAGCTTTTAGTGGAGGCTTCCGACACAAGCAAATTTTACAAATGTGATGACACACGTGGGCTAAGGTACAGTTACACTTCCAGTTTGTGTATGTTAGTGTTACGGACAGTTATAGTTATGGTGTGTAACTGTCCTACAGTGAAAATCATCTTAATTGCTCAAAGAGAGAAACTTGGAACTTGGTTGTATTTTGTTGTTTAGTAATGAAAACAGAGGCACAAGGTGGCATTATGGGATAGAATGGGCTGGGGACATTATCTGCTGTATCTGCTCTGTTTTTAATGTTTTAACTAAAATTCTGTTGGTACAGATTACACCTGGGATGAGCATTCTGGGATAAACTTATCCCAGAATGTTTGTGACTTGGCGAGGGTACAGATGAGGCTGCAGTACCTCAAACAGCCAGATGAGGAGCACAGCCAGGCCGATGGCCTGCATGATAACGGTGTAGTGGTCCATCAGGGTCTGCCGGCAGCCCCTCCTCCACAGGTTCAGCTGCTGGCTCTGCTGGTCGTAGTTGAAGTGGGCTGAGCTGTTGCTGACCTGCTGCTGGATACAGGGCCGAGGGGAGAAGGTGCTGCAGCAGCTGAAGGGAACGCCGTCCACCAGGTACTTCCCGTCCACGTTACTCCTCAGGCGGCTGCGGGAGAGGAGCAGACACGACGTGCTGTCATCAAACGCCTCATGCTCATTCCTTCTTTTTAAATCCTGCTGTTGTCTTGTTGTTGAACAGTACAACAATCGTGCAGACAGGCTGTCCTCAGTCTCCTGAACCAGAGGTGACCCCTGCTGCTTTAAGCCACATTAATCCCGTGACCTTTGAGCTGGTTTGGAACTGCAGCGGACCAGTAGCCTCTATCTGAAAACCCTCTGCACCGTGTCTGTTACATTATCTTTACCACTGACCTAAGTAAAGACGGCCGCCACCTCATCACCTCCTCCCCGTACGAAAATGAAGCTAACATGTCCCAGAGGGCCGGTGACATTATTGGGAGTCAGAGTGTTTTGTAGCGATCGGAGGCGGAGCCACAGTATCAAGTTCTCGCTGAGATCGACCCAAGTCGGTCGTGAGCAGAAATCAGCTCTCAGTCATCTTACACCCGTTTAAATCGCACGAAACACCCAGTTAAATTGGAGCTGATCCAAAGACCTCCGGGGAGCGCTCATGTCGGCCATCTTTATTTTACTGTCATTGGCTGTGATGTGGAAAACGCCACGTTTGGTTGGCTGGTGTCGCCGCTGAGGTCTTCACAGGGCAGGTAGGTTGTCAGGCAACTCACCTGCCCTGTGAAGACTCATCTCTCCTCTGGGTCCTTAAACACAACTTTCAGCAGCTGATGAGGCCATGCAGCTCGTCTGCGTTCGGTCCGATCAGACTTTGCCGTGAGCGATTCCACGGAGGAACTACCTTCTCTTCGTGTCACCGTGCAGCAGGAAGTCCATGAGCACACTTCCTGCTGCGCGGTGGGAGAAGACAGTTCTCTATGAAAACAACTGATCTGGGTTCACTTACTCTACCACGCTCCTGCTGGTCATGTCCAGGTAACGTTTGCTGATCCACTGGACCTGGAACCAGTCTTGGTACCCGGTGTTCCCACAGCACTGGAACTGGATCTGCACCGAGTCCACGGTCCTCTTCAGGAAGCAGCGGCCTGGTGTGTCCGTGTCCTTGTAGTGCCGCATGGCGTTCCTGAGGCCCAGGAACAGCGACTCCTCCAGCTGGCTTCGGATGCTGTAGCACAACAGCGCCCCCACCAGGATGCAGGAGGTGAAGAAGAAGGTGCAGACGACGTAAGGCATCATCACCAGCTTCCAGCGCAGGAACTTGTTGGTGTCCGCACAGTCCAGGCAGATCTTCCCGCCCAGGAAGTTGATGCAGCAGGCCGCCAGGCCTGTGGTGATCAGCGTGTGTGGTACGTAAAGGATCCCCTGCTCTGACATCACCTCCTGCCACCTCTGAATCTCCACTTTGAGGAAGACGCCGAGCCCCAAGAGGATCGCTCCCGTCAGTACAGAGATCCAGTTGAGCAGCCAGAGGACTTCGGCCAGCTTCTGCCTCTCCAGCTTGGTGAAGGTCACTTTACCGACCGCCATGTCCGCCCGTGGTTGTCGCAGCCGACACGCGGCCAACCTGGCAGACCGGGCCCTAAGATGCAGTACCACTTATAGCCACTAGGTGCCGCAGGGAAACTTCTTTGGAGTCATAAAGTCGTCAAACTCGACCCGTTTTTGGAGATTCATTGTTGACTCCGATCGCCTCATCAGTTGCAGTCGGCGGCTGCATCAGGTCGTAGGTCTCAGCTCCAGGAGACACTCAGGGTTCAGGGTCCAGGCTGGGCCCCTGTTCGAGAGGAGGCAGCTGGCTGCTCCCGCAGAGCATCATAAGGAGCTTAGTGAGGTATTTTAGGTGCTCTGGACTCCAGAACACACAACCAGGGCGGGACTGCTGCAGGGAGGCAAGAAGGTCAAAGTTTAACAAAACGCTGCTCATACATGGAACCTGATTAAGGTCCACGTGTAGACGAGGCCTTTTAGAACCAGATCACAGTCGCGAGAATCATTGTTAGATTCGATCAGAGTCTCCGTCCTCCAACATTGTGTTTCTGAGCTTGAGTTCAGAGATCTTCTCCATCTTTGAACAGGTCGTCTCGTTATGTTTCAGGTCTGGAAAGTGAACCAAAAGTTCCTACAAGATGCAGATGTCACTTCTTTCACTATTAATAGTCATGTTTGAGCCATCAGTCAGAACTGATCAATAATAGATCAATAAACCTTCACGTTCCTCTAAATGCAGCTTCACAGAGTATTTAAGTCATCAAACCGACTGAAGCAGAGACGTCACGACAGCTGCTGCTACCTGAGGGACAAACACCGAGTTTCACCTGGAACCCACCGGAGGCGTGGCTGCTCGCTGGTCTCCACGCCAACCTCCCATCATCCTCCAGCAGCTCGCTTTCACCGGACTGAAGCAAATGTTGCAGCTGAGAAAAAGAGTTTTCCGGCACTTGTTGACCAGTACATCTAATCTCCTTACAGCTAATCAGCCTGTAATCAGCCCCTCAGCTGGGCCATCGGCAGGACGTCCGTGACAGTGTGAGCGTGCATCTTACGGCTTGATGACACGAACACGGCAGTGTCAGGGTCCAGTTATACAGGTTTACTCTTACATGCAGCGTGATCAGTTAATGGGGTTGATTATTAGTAATCAAAGCTCTTCCTGTCTCCAGAGTATCAGGTCAAACTCTTCCATTCAAAACAACTTTATTGTAAAAAACTTCCACTAAATCTCAAGACAGGTGACAGCAGCTTTGACAGCACCTGCTGAGACTGAGAGTTGCTTCTCCAGCAGGCGCCACCAGAGGGCAGCAGAACGGCCGCCAGCCGCTGCTGGTCCCCCGCTGTTCTTCACGCAGCGTGTGTTGAGGTTTGTTTTCAGCATTATAATTGTATTCGTGTTGATAGATGTTGTTGGATAAAAACAAACAAAGACATTCCTCTAAAAAACTTACTCTGTAATGATGTCACGCGATGATGTCAGCCCCCTACTAGGAGGGCGGTACCAGTCGTTCACTGCTCCTGTCAATCACAGAGTGACGTCATGAATCCAGAGCTTTTCCGGTGTAGGAAGGCGGGGCCTCCGTGTTCCTCAGGGAGCCACGGACAGGTTAGTCATGTCAGCACAGAGCAGACAGAAGTCAATTCCGGGATTGAAATAACATCCTTCAAACTAAAACATGTTACCCCAAATATTATTACAATAAACTCTTAATTATACTCTTAATATTTTACTGCTTTTACGTAATTGTAGCATTTATATTTGCCACTTTTTATTAAGTTTATTTGTTAATTAAATAATCTGGGACATGTTTAGAAACCAATGTGTTAATTTACTGGACATTTCGTAGTTTAAAGGGCAAACGATGATCTCATATTTGGTTAAAAATAATTATAGCTTTTCGTATTCACTGCTGTTTGGTTGGTGTTGGACCATTTTCAATGAGAGTGGATAATTTTATGTAATGGTCAATGGGGAAATTAAGTTTTCTCCTTTCCATTTACCCCAATCAATATACCTGGCCATTTTCTCCTTTTTTACGTTGCTTCTTTCTGATTATCTTTTTTTTTTTTTTTTAATATAAAGTACAACACACAGAACAAAAGCTCATAAATTAATATATACAACTTTGCGTCTGTTAGTACGTGTATAATAAATAAACAAAAACCTCATCCCAGATAATAATAGAATTTTAGGGGCAGATTATAAATTGTTGCCAGCTAATTTAGATCACCTTCATTTCGGTTTCGGACACAGAGAAGTACATGTCCAGAAATTTAATAAGTTGAATAAAATGTTCTCTCTTTATCTTTTAATACTTTCTGTTTCTAGCATGTGCAGCTCGCTGTAATTTAATGATGATTATGTTTGGGGTAACTGTTGTTCATGTTACAATTTACGTTGTTATTCATGTTGATATTGTTTTTTATGCTTGTTTGTCTTTATGTTTGTATTTGTGTATGAAGGAAGTGTCCCCTGTGCCCGCTAAATAATATTTTCTGCGACTTGGCCGATGTCACTGAGAGAAACTGGAATAAAAGTTGCATCTCTTATTGTGAAACTGTCGGCGGCAGGAAGTGTTTGACGGTGTCGTCCGCTTGCTCTGGAGGATCCGATCTGGATTCAGCCATATTCCCAGTGAGCGGCCACACCGGCAGCCAGGTCGAAAGTACCGAAAAACAGCCCGTAATCGTCCCGCGGGCTCGCGCGCGGTGGCAGCGGTGGTTGGTGTTGAAGCCGAGCCTGTGGCGGAGCTCCCGGACATGTCACCGAGCTGATACCCCGAGTCGAGGACATGGAGCAGTCGCGGCCAACCTGAGCGAGTCGACGGTCCGACCGACGTCCCGGTTTGTGAGCGGAAAGAAGAGCTTTACCGGGATTAAAAGCCGTTGTGGAGGACAGGCAGCCGCGGGCCCGCAGGCTGACCAGCTCTCAACGCGACGGAGCGACGCTAACCGGCGGACACACATCGACACCCAGGCCGCTCAAAATGTCGGGAATGTTTTCCCGGAGCTAACGAGCTAGCTGCGGTTAGCAGGCTGAGCTCGACGGGACTGGGCAGGAAACGTAGCCTGGGCGGCGGGTTACACGCGGACTGTGCAGCGGGGCTTCGGGGTGGACTTGTGAGCGGCGGCGGCCGACCCGGTCCCGGGCAGGATGTCGGCTCTGGTCCGTCTGAAGCGGCTGGAGGAGCTACTGCTGGAGCAGAAGGAGGCCGGCTGTCTGAGCGTGGAAGCGCTGCTCGACCTGCTGCTCTGCCTCTACACCGAGTGCTCCCACTCCCCGCTCAAGAGGGAGAAGCACGTCACTGACTTCCTGGAGTGGGGTAAGTGTCCAGACCCGGTCCCGAACCCAGCCGAACGGGCCCCGCACTGTCCTTGGGGGAGGGTCAGGTTTGTGTCAAGACATACTCGGCGGTTCCTAGTTGACAGATTTGATTTCCAAGGGGCTTCAAGGGAGATTGAAGGCCCCCTTGGAGAAGGTCCAGGCGGCCTGGAATGAGCTTGAATCCCAGAGGAAGAGTAGAGGAGTTCTGGAGGCTCATTGAGGTTCGGGGGGGTCCTTATTCAGGTCTTTAGGTGCTTCAGAGGTGCACCAGGGAGACACTTGTGGGTCCTGGGAAGGGACAGGATCCAGGTTTTAATGTTTCCTGCCATCTTGGTCAGCTCCATCTCGTTCTGACCTACATTCACTTGTGTTCCACTTTTCTATAAATAATGGGCCCGCGATCCAGTTCAGGAGTCCAGAACCTGGAGCTGGTCTCGCTGGGACCAAGAGACTCGCTCAGCCGTGAAAGGCGCCGAGAGTTATTTACCAGAATCAGGGCTGAACCGAAAGCGCGTTGCCATGGTGATGGAGACGGACGCCTGGCCTGCTCATTAAGTTGTCCTAACGGGTTAAAGTATTGTTCTGTCGAGAAGGTCGAAGGTCAGCCTCGCTGTGGAGGACCAAGACCGGGCTTAGTCTTCAGACTGTGCTCAGTTCTCGAGCTTCAGCTGATGTCACTGCACCATGTGACTCGAACGGTGCGCATTGTGGCCTCGGCGATGAAACGCCAGATAAAGTCGTGTGCGCACTCGCCTGTTTCCTGTCAGGGCGTTCACCAAATCAATTTGCACAAAGTGATCGTTGTTATCTTTTACAGGCCGATTATAAAAATCCGTTTGTCCCCCGAGAACCGACGCCAAGGTTCTCTGAACAAATGTCACGACTGACGGACGTGGGATGTTCCTTAATTTGGGAAATATGACTCTTGAATTGTGTGATTTAACTTTTCTTAAAGAAGGAAAATACAATTGCAATAATCAATATTATTGAATCGCAGCACCTCAAGTTGGAACCCAAATATCGCTACATGATCGAAGCAGGACAAAATGATCCATCTGTGTAAACCACAGGCCTCCTGGCTCCGCCTCCTCCACGCCTGCGCCCAGGTTTGTGTGACGTTTATGTCAGCGGTGATCAGTGAAACTGTGGCAGATTAACAGTCTGCCAGTCAGAAGACAGGAGGAAGAAGCAGCCAAGCGAGTCTCGGACGACACGACTGCTTCATCATCCGTCTCAGCGCAGCTGCTTCCTGGTCGGTATCAGGTCAGCTGAGAAAGAAATCCATGTCATGCATCTTCTTCCCTGAGCGCCCTGAGCGTGCTGTGGCTCCTCGCAGAAAGCACCGTCGTGGCCTCTGTTGAGCTTTCAGCGTCTGTGTGCAGAGGACGGCTGTCACAGACGCTCCAGAACCAAGATACCGCGTTCCCACCACAGCAGCCCTGAAAACACACGTCAATTATCTGCTCATCAATACAAGTTTGCAGTCTCATACAGAAAAATTCTTCTATTGTCCAAGTGCGGTGTTGACTGTCCCCTGCTGGTGTTGACACAGCGCGACTGGTCCCGAGCTGAGGTCCCTGCCCTCGGAGTCACGGTTCACCGCGGTTCACGGTTTCTCCAGCCGTTCAGTAACTGTCTCCCTATTCTCCGTCTGCAAAAACGCCATCATCTCCGAAAACCGTCCCCCTCCGCGCACGCACGCACGCCGGACATCAAGCTTCCTGTCCGGCCGTCCGCTTTCTGTGGGGCTTCGCTCTCCGACCACAAAGCACAGTAGTTGTGGATGTGCGATATCACGCAGAACGTTGTGACGGCTGCGCTCGTTTCTGTAGGAAACGTGACAAACTGACCTCCGGCAGGAAAGACCGGAAGTAACAGGGCGTCACCGGTCATGGCGTTACTTACGGCAAACAACGGGAAAACATCTGTTTTCAGACTGACCAATAATGGAGCAAACTCTTTGAATTTTAATCGTGACCCGTCATCATGTGACGGAACAACCAAACCACAACAACAATAGTTTACTGTTTCCTGTTGTAATCATGTCCTTGTCAACAGGAAACTTGAAGGTGGGCGTGGTTTCCTCTCGGTCAATATTGGTCATGTTTCCAGATTAGTGACACATTATTGTCCGTGATGTTTGGGCTTGTTTTTATTTGCTAATGGCTCTCCGGAGGCTCCTGGGAGGTGCTGAGGACCAGGCAGCTCCCCCAGGAGCTTAATTTTTCTCCTCATTTGTCTGACTGAGAAA
>KV751387.1:1393809-1410709 GCA_001698575.1 Mola mola | reverse complement strand
TCATCGAAAGTGAAAGCTTTGAACTTGGAGCTGTTCCAGTAGTCTTCCTCGTCGGTTTTACTCTTCATCATCTGCACACACAACACACCTGTATTCGAACCGGTCCTGGTAATGTGGCTCAGCGTCGTCGCTGTCGGTTCGACCCGTCAGCTGCGTGTTTAGCTGAATCTCTCCGTGAGTGACAGTAGGAAGCTAGTTAACACGCTAGCAGGCTAACACATAGGTCCCCGTTTACACCGGAAATAATTCTGTGTTTCACTTTGACGAACAAGAGGGCGATTGCGTCCTCACACAGACATTTGACCTGTAAATCGACGTAACGATTATTAGGTTTTAACTGCGGTAATCGACTGCAACCGATCGGCTGTTTTTACCTTCAGCTGCTGCGGCTGCTCCTCTTCTTCTCCGTCGAATGCTGTTGGTCGCGCTGTGGCCGCTGGGAGTTGTAGTTAACCGGCTCCATAAGGAAATGTAGCTTACAGACAGCAAATAACGTTGTATGACGTTAAGAATCTTTACTGCCTAATTTTTGCAACATTAATAAAAACTGAACTCCATATAAAAAAGAGGATTTGAATTTTAAATGTTAAAGACAAAACAAGAATAACATAAAACATTTAAAATAATCGTTTTCATTACATTTATGTAACGCATCCAACATATGTAAACATATAGGTTGGTTTCATGATGATCCAGTTATTACAAACCTACCTACATGTTTTATACTATTACATAGGTCATCTGTATTATTTAAATGTAAACATTATGTTTACATTTTATATTTTCATTGGAGACATCCAGCCTTTACATGGGAACATGTGAATAAAACCTGTGTTTCAAATTAGAACATTTATCTAAAGTATTTTATGTTTCTCTTGTGTGCTTTATTTTGAAAGTCTTGAGGGGAAGCAGTTAAAGTGACTCTGAGTGGAGGAATGGTTTTAAGTTTCATCTGGAGAGTTAGAGACTCACCGACACCTTTGATTCAACCTTTGATTTCTACAGGGTCCAACTATAGCGAGTGTAGTAGAGGCAGGAGTGTCAATAGTTGTCGGTACTCGTTGGTCCCTGATGTGGGGTGAAGGAGATCCTCGCTGGATTGTTGAAGCGAGAGCCGACGCCACCAACGTCAACAACTGGCACTGGTCTGCTCGGATGAGTACTAATGCTACCGCTACCGCTACTATACTGCTAATGCTACTATACTACTGCTAACGCTACTGTTGCTGTTAATGCTACTGCTACTGCTACCACCATGTGTGTATGTGTATGTTCGCTTGTGTTGTGTGCGGTATATGACCCTCCAGCTGGTTCTGCACGTGCTCAGATATTTTCGAACTTGTTGCTTGATAGGCTGTCATGTGTCAGGGGAGTGGGAGGGCCTGCAGTTGGGTTGGGCCACCGGCCCACGGGGCGTGTGGTCAGCTGTGGATGTGCTTGTTCCTCTTCTGTGACCTGCTCAGGACGGAGCGTGATGTCAGCGGCTGGTCGTCGGAGCGTCTCCGTCAGCTGCTGCTTGGGGGTTCGGGTGGAGGGACCGGAGGGCTTCTGCCAGCTGACCGACGTCTCCAAACTGGACGGAGAAGCTTCCATCAACAACCGCAAAGGGAAACTCATCTTCTTCTACGAGTGGCAGCTGAGAGCCAGCTGGCTGGGTCAGTGATGATGTCACTGGTGTTGGTCTGACATCCACCAGCAGGGGGAGGAGCTATTTTAGATGTGCAGAAGCTAGTTTCCTGAAGCTAAAGTCCAAAACATTGTCTGAACAGACAGAAATGAACAAAAGTATCCTGATGTGAGCTCGGCCATCTTGCGCTGGCGTGAAGCGTCGCAGTTTGGAGTTCCCGCTGATGGCTACCTGATGAAACCTAAAGTTAGGATAAAAATGAACATTGACATGACATGAACATTCGTCAGTGTGATAAGAACAAGCTAAAATGTCAGAAACATCTTTGGAAACATTAATTGTCAGAGAACTTTGAGTTTTGAGTTGAAATAATGGCAACTGGGTGACCGCAGGGTGAGGGGACCTTTGCTTCCACCGTGTTAATCCTGGCCTTTATTTTGAAGGGAACTTCCTGTCTTTGTTTTTGTGATTTTTTTTTTTTTGTTGTTAGCTTAGCGAAGAGTGAATTAGTACTAACCACTGAATGATGATGTCAATCTAAAATGATGACATCATCAGCAAACACTACTTCCTGTAACGCTTGTGTGGTCTAGAAACAATGACATCAGTGATGATGTCACAGTACTGGCTAACCTAAACTTACATCACTGCTGACATCAAATGATAACCACACCCAGTGATGACACTCTCTCACACTCTTCTTCTGCTTGCAGGGATGACCAGCGGCGGAGTGAAGTTCAGAGGAACTGTCGATGTGACAGAACGACATTGACGACCTCGAAGTGAGTCTTCTGTTTCCGATCACACTGGTTCTATTGATCGGTATATTGGTGGACATATTGATGAGGGCGCTCCTGTCCAGGTCTCGGTGTCTCTGTGTAAAGACCAATCCAACACGCCACTTCTGGAGCTCATGAAGAAGAGTGGCACTCATGAGATCCGGAGGGTCCTTGGCAACTATGTCCACCAGCTAAAGTCAGGTTTGTTACCCAGGATGCAACAGTCATGATGATGGGGATCCCTGTGGTAAACTGAGTGACCTCTGCTCACAGAGTTTAGTCGGGATGATCCTTCCCACCGCCAATGGAGCGACGTTACCTCAGCCTGAGAACAAGAAGAGCCAGACGTGGACCAGTGAAACTCGGGTATCAAACCAAACTAGCCAAACATGCAGCCCTGGTCCTGATTCAGCTCTGGAAGTGACCTTTGGACTCTATGGATCCTCCAACAGATAAGCCCCATCCCACGAGTTCATCTAGTCACACCCCCCCAAACTACAGGAGTCCGTATCTCGACCTGCAGCTTTAATCTCCAGGAGACCTTTCAAACATCACCTGATGAGCTCTACAGAACCTTCATCAACCAGGAGGTACCAAACCAGGACAGACCTGGACAACTAACCTGGATTAAACCAGGGCAGAGCTGGACCAACAACACCTAATATGGAAGACACCAAGATTGTTCCAGATAGCCCCAAACCAGAACTACACTTGACCTAACCTGGACTAAATCAGGGAGGAGCAGGACTAACTATGACTAATCCGAATTAAACAAGGACAGACTTAGATAGGCCTAGACTACAACTACAATTAACCTGGACTAAACCAGGGAAGAACGGGACTAACTATGACTAATCTAAATTAAACCAGGACAGACTTTGATAGGCCTAGACTAGAACGACAATGAACCTGGAATAAAACAGGAGATACCTGGATTAACTACAACTAACCTGGATGAAACCAGGACTAACCAGGCAAAGGCTGGGACAGATGAGGACGAATCCACAACTAACTTTCTCAAACTCAAAACAAAGTCAGCAGCAGAACAAAGTGGGTGAGAGCAGGTCCAGGTCCAGGTCCATGTCCAAGTTTAAACAAGGCCCGTTTTTCTAGTTTCACAAAGTACACAAACTGTATATACGTGTATTACTGCATGTATTATAGTAGTACTGCAGCAGAACTGTTATAGCAGTAGTAGAAATAGTAATATTGTAGTAACACTGGATTACTTCAGTATTGTAGTATCATGGTGGTACTGAAGTAGTCATTTGTGTAGTAAGAGGAGAAGTGTAATATTATCAGAGTACTGTAGGAGTACTCTCTGCAGTTTGTGCAGGTGTTTACGCGCGCGGCGGTGGGCGGTTCCAGCTGCTGGACGGGAACGTCAGCGGGGAGTTCACACAGCTCGTGAGGTCGTGGCTGCTCGGCCAGTCGGTGTTGTCACATCTCCATGGTAACCTGGCCACTGCCCCTCCCTGCAGGTACCGGACCAGAGGATCGAGATGAGGTGGCGGTTCAGGACGTGGCCCAGCGGAGCGTGTTCCCGTGATGATGTCGCGATGCGTTTGAACAGTCTGACCTCTGACCCGTGTTTTTCTCTCCATCAGAGCACTACGCCACCGTCAGCCTGGAGCTGGAGGAGCGCGGCGACGAGACGGAGCTGAGAATGGCGTGTCGAGGAGTCCCTGCGGGGGAGGAGAACACCACCAGGGAGGGCTGGACCCGCTTTTACTTCCAGGCCATCAGACAGACATTTGGCTACTGAGAGACGCTGACTGACCACAGTGTCTCGGCTCATTTCAAGACTTTTAGGCATCTTTCATGTAAAAACTAATCGTAAGTAGTTGAGTTTAAAAAGTCAGTTGTCAATTAAAGACTGCCTCCGATCAAAATCACGTTTTTGACCTTGTTTACGTGTCCGCGAGCTGTTTGTATGTCCGTCGACACGCATCATGACTTAAATCAGCATCAACGTCACGCCTGAGGATTTCTGCTGTCAATCCACCAATCACAGTCTCCAAAAAAACTGACCTGCGGGGGTGGGGCCTAACGTCGCAGAACGGAAACTTACCATTCTGATTCGACTTTGTACACGTAGCTCCGCCTCTTCTTCCCATGAATCCGTGTGTGGCTGAATGACTCGGTGTTCTGAAACAACTTGCCACTGTGCAGCGTACAGTAGACTAGTTTAAAAGGCAGAAGATAACCTGCGTTTGTTTCTTTATTCTCTGAGGGAATGTTTCAGTACACACCCGTCTACGACACAGGAATACACAGGAAACAGTACAAATACTGCAAACAGATCAGCCTGAGAACATATTCATATAAAAATACACAAACATCTTAAAAGTATTTTCTATTTACAGTATGAACATGATGCAATCCATTAAAATAATCAGCGATCAATGAAAGAGCTTTAAAAAAAATCATTTCACATCCAGTTTTTCTCGAAGACAATTGAAAAGACATTATTGATCATTTCACCGTGATCGATTAACGTTTCCGATCGCTCGGCCATCTCAGGTGGACGGAGAGGTCAAAGGTCAGTCAGGTACTAGAAGACCTCCTCTTCCTCACAGCCGTAATCTGGAACACAATTGATCAATCAATCGACGACTTCACTCTCATCCTTCCCACAATGCACCTGTTTTCCCTTTGCACTGACCCCCTACGAGCTGCAAAGCACTGACGCACTCCTCCTCCACCTCCTCTTCCTCTTCCTCCTCCTCCTCCTCCAGTGCAGTGGGTGGGGCAGCAGGGGCGGAGCTGGCATTTGCTTCAGGGTTGGGCGTCGCCTCTGTTGTCGTGGTGACAGGCTTTTCGTCGAGAAAAAAAATAGCGTTTGTTCTTGGTGACGGGGCGGAGTGACATGTGGCCAGTTGTGCTCACTCACCTGGACGGCTGCTTTCTTCTTCTTTGGTGCGGAGGAAATGAGGAGGCGGACCCTGGAGCAAGAGGAAATGGAAAATATAAGCAACATCAGCTGATAATGACTTCCTCTTTACTCAATCGATTATTTGCTATAAAACCTCTTCCCGATGATGCCGGCACTGGTGGCGAGATCTCGGTCGGCGTCGCTGGACTTCTTGCGGCGGCGACGGCTGAGACGTTTCCGTGTGGCGGCGGCGATGACGGTGCCGTCACAGGAAGCCCTGTTGGGACTGCTGCCCCCCCCACTTCCTGTTCCCCTGCGGTTGAGGTCCCGCAGGACGTCGTAGTTGATCTTACTGGAGAACCTCTTCTTCTCCAGCATCCGCTCAATGGCCTCGCCTGCTGTTGATGCCTCCATCCGCTCCTTCTTCTTCTTTGGCTTCTTGGGCTTTGAGTCAAAACGTTCAAACTTTTTCATCTGAAGTGGATTAAAATCTCACATCAAACTTTATCCTGTTTTTCACTCACCTTCTCTTTATACGTCCCCTGTTCTTTCTCTCGCTGTATCCTCTCTTCCTTCTCTGTCAACAGCCAATAATGAATAACAACATCAACCCCAAGACTGTCAATCAGGAACATATTTACAACTAAACCAACTACAACTAACCTGGATTAAACCTGGACACAGCTGGACTTGACGACGTGTGACCTGGACTAAACCAGGACAGGACTGGACTAACAACATGTAACCTGGACTAAACCAGGACTAACCAGGCAAACTCAAATCGAATCAGGTCCAGGTCCAAACAAGGCCTGTTCCTGTAGTTTCACACTACTGTACACAAACTGTATATTACTGCATGTGTTATAGTAGTACTTTAATACGGTAGTGTTGTTTTTAACACTGACGTTTCGGTTATAAAACACAGTGGTGTAACTAGTAGTACTGTAGAAGTCGTAATATTGTAGTAACACTATATTGTACTATTGAAGAGATGTAAATTTTTAATAGCAGGAGAGCTGTAGTATTGTATAATGACAGTAGAACTGCAGAACTGTGGTATTGCAGTAGTACTGCAGTTACTCTCTGCAGTTTGTGCAGGTGTTGGTCAATAACTGACCAGTAATCAGTCAATAATAAATCAATAACATGACCTGACGACTAAATTTGGACTATTTGAACTAAAGGACTGAGTGTTGAAGACGTGTTGCACATTATTTTTCACATTTTTGCTCACAGACTTGAGAATGTTGAAGTTTTTTGTTCTTGGACAGAGTTGTGACTGTTTTCTTCAGAATTTTGACTTTTTTCTCGACTTTAGACGCTGAGACTGTGTCCGCCCTGACCTTTCTGTTCCTTCAGGTACTCGGCGTTCTGCTTCATCCACAGCTCCGTCTTCACCTGAACCTCCGTTTCGTTCAGGATGTACTGCAGCACACGGCAGGAAACACATAAACGATGAAAGCAAGCTTTATCTCTGAAGGCCGGAGAAAGTCACGATGCTGCTGATCAATGAAGCTACCTTATCGATCTCCTGATCATCGATTCCATCCAGGTCCAGCTCTCCGCCCTCCGACTGCTCATCTGTGCAAAGGCCAAAAACGACAGTAAACCGTGAGCTTAAGCACCAAGTCCAAGTGCCTGATGCTGGTTCTGGACTCACCCTCTGGTTTCTCGCTCGTGTCCTCCGGGCTCCGCTGGAGGCTCAGGCTGGCAGCGCTCGGCAGGCTCCCCAAGATGGCAGCCAGTGGGGCGGCCTTACGAAGAGAGTGCACGCCCTGTTTCTCTGACCCCGCTTCCTGCTCGCCGTCATCTGTCTTCTTGCCCCGCCCCTCCTCCTCCTGGATCACCTGACACAGGAAGTCCTGAGTCAGCTGCTGGGCGGCAGCTGCCAGCTCATTGTCTTCGGTTTCAGGCTCCTCTGGGTCAGAGGTCGAAGACAGAACCTCTGCGTCTTCGGGGTCTGCAAACCGGGAATTAATCAAAAGATGTTAAATGCTCTGGTACCCGAGAGATCAGACACACTGACTTGGGATCAGACCGATTTCTTTGGCGTAGGCGGCGTAGATCCCTTTCAGTTTTGGTCGGCTCTTTTCCAGCTCCGTCTCAATCTCGTCTTTGTAGCAGCTTATCTCTCCTACAAGGATGAAGATTGGAGGGTTTCATCGTTTGAAATGGTTAAAAATTCATGGCCTAAACAAGCCTAACAATGAGTTCTACCATACTTTAACTTTCTATGAACACCACCTAAATATAGTGTTCTGAATAACGAACTAAAGTGTTCCTAGTGCCACTGAGTCACAGAAACCAGTGTAGTGTCTTAAAAGATTTTTTAATAGTCCTCTGAAGATTCCCAAACCTTATATCCTAAATCATCTGTTTAGCATTCCACGACGTGAATGATGATGATTCCTTAAAAGCCCTCTGAAGAGTCCTAAATGATCCGTTTAGAGTTGTATGTGTGAAGTGTAAGTATCCTGATGATCCCGTTTCTACCCTCTGAAGTGTCCTACACTGCTCCTTTAGTAATCTCTGGTGTCCTACACTGCTCCTTTAGTACTCTCTGAAGTGTCCTATAAGGCTCCTTTAGTACTCTCTGAAGTGTCCTACACTGCTTCTTTAGTACTCTCTGAAGTGTCCTACACGGCTCCTTTAGTACCCTCTCAAGAGCCCTGAATTATGGAGCAGGTTCAGAACTGACCTTCGACACCGTCCAGCTTCCTGTTCAGCTCCTGCTCCAACTGCAGAAGAAGAGGAGAGTGAAGACGATTGGTTTGCTCTGTTGTCATCAGCCAATTAGAGACAGAGAGATCTACCTCCTGTATCTTGGCTCTCATGAACTCATCGATGGTCAGCTGACTGGTGGGCGTGTCCTCAAACTCTGTTAATCTGTGGCGAGGGGGACAGGACGCTGTAATCTACTGTCAGTGCCTGACTTGGTGTAACTGGATGTTACCAGCTCTACTCTGCCATATTGCGATCTGCTCACTGCTGGGATTGCTGTAATCTACTGGGGTCTGTTGTGATCTTTTGTCGTCTGGTCTGTAATCTACAAATCTGAAATAATCTGTGACCTACTGACGTGTGTTGTTGTTAAATGTGGCGGCACTTTCACCTCTTCCTCAGGGTGGTCTGGCAGACCTTCACCACACCGATCACATCCTTCACCGTACGCCGAAACTTATGCATCCGAGCAGCTACCAGGAGAGCTGAAGAGAGATGGCGACAGACGAGTAAACGCTGTTGTCCTCTGAGCTGCTGCCGTGCTGTCCCAGAGCCCTACCTGCTCCGCAGAGTCCGGAGGGTCGGCGTCCCGTGTGCATCCAGTCCCTCTTCATCCTCTGAACGAGACGAAGAGCCGTCATAGAAACCTCGTGGGTCTTTGCTCCGAACTCCAACATGTGAGCAAAGCGAGGGATGTACAGGCAGGGATCTGAGGAGGAGAGAAGACAGTTTCTCCCTTTGGTTTGTTATATTCTAACTGTGTTCTCACGTGTGCAGTCCTGCTCCAGCCACAACTGGCTCATTGATTTTCATTCTGATAATATACGTACACGTTTAGTCCTGACAGTGTAAATTTTTATTTCCATTTCATTTGTCACATCATAAATAGTTTGGAATCCAGCTGTGGTTGGGAATTGAACAGATGTGAAGTACATGAAGCATCTGGTCCACTGTGAATGGATTCACATGTTGTGCCCAGCAGGAAACCTGCATGGCTTCTAGACTTTTAAATGAGGAATTCAGAGTTTTGACCATTATAATTTGTTTTTGAAAGCACCGCGCGAGGAACATTAGTGATTGGTGTTTTCCTGCTCTCTGTCGCCACCTGGCGGAGCGGCTTGGTGACGGCGGTGAATGTAAAATGGCGGATGGAGAAACACACGCAGGCTGGTGACGGAGTGTGTTTACCATTAACGGAGGAACAAGCAGCCGCCGAGAGTCTGACAGGTAATCACACACGCACTGTGTTCCCTCGGATTGCTGCGGTTCTGTCGGTGTGTCGTCGTGATCAGATCGGTGTCCGATGACAACGACAACAGCACATCGTCCGCGGGAATCCCTGCGGCTGATTGTCGATTATCGGTCATCCGACATCCGACAATAAATTAGGGTAACTCCGTGAATCAGGTTCGGGCTTGTTGGTCCAGACCAGCACACCAGCCTACTCAGAACCGTCAGACTCAGCATCAGGTTTACGCCTGATGATGACGATGATGAAGATGGTGATCATGCAACACCAGCTGGACCCCCCCTCAGGCAGAGGTCAGGGTCAAAGTTCACTCAGTGTTTGTCGCATGTTAAAGAATTCAGTGAGGCTTTAAAACGTCACAAAATACATCTTTTAATTCAGGAAAATTACTTCACTGACTGTATCCAGAACAAGAACCCTGACTGTATCTAGAACAGTAACTGTAACAGAACCCTGACTGTATCTAGAACACTGACTTTAACAGAACACTGACTGTAACAGGAACACTGACTGTATCTGGAACACTGTATCTAGAACAGTGACTGTAACAGAGCCCTGACTGTATCTAGAACACAGATTGTATCTAGAACACTGACTGTAACAAGAACACTGACTGTATCTAGAACACTGACTGTAACAGAAAACTGACTGTAACAAGAACACTGACTTTAACAGAACACTGACTGTATCTAGAACACTGACTGTATCTAGAACACTGACTTTAACAGAACAGTGACTGTAACGAGAACACTGACTGTAACAGAACCCTGACTGTATCTAGAACCCTGACTGTAACAGAACACTGACTGTAACAAGAACACTGATTGTATCTAGAACACTGACTGTATCTAGAACACTGACTGTATCTAGAACACTGACTGTATCTAGAACACTGACTGTATCTAGAACACTGACTGTATCTAGAACACTGACTGTATCTAGAACACTGACTGTATCTAGAACACTGACTGTATCTAGAACACTGACTGTATCTAGAACACTGACTGTATCTAGAACACTGACTGTATCTAGAACACTGACTGTATCTAGAACACTGACTGTATCTAGAACACTGACTGTATCTAGAACACTGACTGTATCTAGAACACTGACTGTATCTAGAACACTGACTGTATCTAGAACACTGACTGTATCTAGAACACTGACTGTATCTAGAACACTGACTGTATCTAGAACACTGACTGTATCTAGAACACTGACTGTATCTAGAACACTGACTGTATCTAGAACACTGACTGTATCTAGAACACTGACTGTATCTAGAACACTGACTGTATCTAGAACACTGACTGTATCTAGAACACTGACTGTATCTAGAACACTGACTGTATCTAGAACACTGACTGTATCTAGAACACTGACTGTATCTAGAACACTGACTGTATCTAGAACACTGACTGTATCTAGAACACTGACTGTATCTAGAACACTGACTGTATCTAGAACACTGACTGTATCTAGAACACTGACTGTATCTAGAACACTGACTGTATCTAGAACACTGACTGTATCTAGAACACTGACTGTATCTAGAACACTGACTGTATCTAGAACACTGACTGTATCTAGAACACTGACTGTATCTAGAACACTGACTGTATCTAGAACACTGACTGTATCTAGAACACTGACTGTATCTAGAACACTGACTGTATCTAGAACACTGACTGTATCTAGAACACTGACTGTATCTAGAACACTGACTGTATCTAGAACACTGACTGTATCTAGAACACTGACTGTATCTAGAACACTGACTGTATCTAGAACACTGACTGTATCTAGAACACTGACTGTATCTAGAACACTGACTGTATCTAGAACACTGACTGTATCTAGAACACTGACTGTATCTAGAACACTGACTGTATCTAGAACACTGACTGTATCTAGAACACTGACTGTATCTAGAACACTGACTGTATCTAGAACACTGACTGTATCTAGAACACTGACTGTATCTAGAACACTGACTGTATCTAGAACACTGACTGTATCTAGAACACTGACTGTATCTAGAACACTGACTGTATCTAGAACACTGACTGTATCTAGAACACTGACTGTATCTAGAACACTGACTGTATCTAGAACACTGACTGTATCTAGAACACTGACTGTATCTAGAACACTGACTGTATCTAGAACACTGACTGTATCTAGAACACTGACTGTATCTAGAACACTGACTGTATCTAGAACACTGACTGTATCTAGAACACTGACTGTATCTAGAACACTGACTGTATCTAGAACACTGACTGTATCTAGAACACTGACTGTATCTAGAACACTGACTGTATCTAGAACACTGACTGTATCTAGAACACTGACTGTATCTAGAACACTGACTGTATCTAGAACACTGACTGTATCTAGAACACTGACTGTATCTAGAACACTGACTGTATCTAGAACACTGACTGTATCTAGAACACTGACTGTATCTAGAACACTGACTGTATCTAGAACACTGACTGTATCTAGAACACTGACTGTATCTAGAACACTGACTGTATCTAGAACACTGACTGTATCTAGAACACTGACTGTATCTAGAACACTGACTGTATCTAGAACACTGACTGTATCTAGAACACTGACTGTATCTAGAACACTGACTGTATCTAGAACACTGACTGTATCTAGAACACTGACTGTATCTAGAACACTGACTGTATCTAGAACACTGACTGTATCTAGAACACTGACTGTATCTAGAACACTGACTGTATCTAGAACACTGACTGTATCTAGAACACTGACTGTATCTAGAACACTGACTGTATCTAGAACACTGACTGTATCTAGAACACTGACTGTATCTAGAACACTGACTGTATCTAGAACACTGACTGTATCTAGAACACTGACTGTATCTAGAACACTGACTGTATCTAGAACACTGACTGTATCTAGAACACTGACTGTATCTAGAACACTGACTGTATCTAGAACACTGACTGTATCTAGAACACTGACTGTATCTAGAACACTGACTGTATCTAGAACACTGACTGTATCTAGAACACTGACTGTATCTAGAACACTGACTGTATCTAGAACACTGACTGTATCTAGAACACTGACTGTAACAGAACACTGACAAAGTTTTCCGGCCTTCAGAAATGAAGCTGATGCTGAAGCGTCTTAAAGCTGCATTCTGTCTAAGTTCCAGCAGGGGGCACTTCCATCGGTTGCAGCCACAGAATGAACGGGCATCTGAGAAGAAACTAACCTCTACAGTCGGTTTTCTGCCTCACTCGGCTGGTCAGAATGTGTTCAGGGTCTGAATGTCTACTTTAGAGTCTTGGAGAACAGCAAATAGTCACCATTTTGAACATGTTAGCCACAGGTTTGTCTGTGGGGCGTGGCTTCAAGCGATCTGTGGCCCTGCCCCAACCAGTCCGTGCAGTGACAGATGGCTGTAGATGCAAAGGTGGAAATAGAACAGAATGCTAACAGCAAACAGTCATCAGTCAGGTGCAGGTGTGTAGGTGGGTGTGCACGTGTCTTCCTCAGCTCCGGCCCTTAAACCCCCGCGCGGCTCGACTCCCTCCGACCTTCTGCTGAAACACGGTACAACCTTTCATTCCATTCTGACGGATCATTAAGGTCCAAAAAGTTCTTTTCACCATGAAAACTGTCTAACAGAAAATCAGTGGATGATGGGACAGAACAAGACTACATTCATGTCATAACTAACTACACGTGTCCTCTGTGCTGGACGTTAATCTGGAGCCATCAGGACTAGAATCACATTAATCTGTGCCTCTCTGACAGGAAGAAGTCATCATGCTGTGAGGTCACACCGTGCTCGCTCTGTGATCAGGAGGAGGGACCGAGACAAGATGGCGGCCGAACTTTTCTCCACCAGCCTCCCTCACAGCAGCGAAGTGGAGGTGAAGAAAGGTTTCATCCAGGCGTGTGAGCCGGAGCCGCCGGCCCGAAACCACGACCACCATGACCGCTACGACACAGGTGGCGCCCAGGCGAGCGCCGGCAACAATGAGAGAGACGAGAGAGACGGCTGGCAGGCGACGCAGCCCACGCTCAGAGAGAGGTCAGCACGACACTGTGCTCTGACTGGGCGGCGGCAGAAGGTTCATCTCTCAGAGAGAGGAAACAAATACCAACGCTGCTCAGACTGTACTCAGAACATCTGAAGTTCTGTTCTGACAATTCGACTCATTAAAACTAATATTTAGTGTTCATGTGTTGTGTTTGTACAGAAATGCTCTGATGTTCAACAACGAGCAGATGGCTGACGTTCACTTCATCGTCGGCCCTCCAGGAGAAACCCAGAGAGTTCCTGCTCACAAGGTATGAAGAGCTAAAACCAGACTCTTCTGTCCTGACCCGGACTCTCTTGTTCTCGATCTGGACCCTCCCGTTCTGACCGAGACTCTTCTGTCCTGACCCTGAATGTCCCGTTCTGACCGGAATATCCTGTTCTCGATCTGGACTCTCCCGTTTTGACCCAGACTCTCCTGGTCTCGATCTGGACCCTCCCGTTCTGACCGAGACTCTTCTGTCCTGACCCTGAATGTCCCGTTCTGACCGGAATATCCTGTTCTCGATCTGGGCTCTCCCGTTCTCGATGGGGACTTTCCCTTTCAGGGTTCTGACGGGTTCCCTGTCTCTGTGTTGCAGTACGTGCTGGCGGTAGGCAGCTCGGTGTTTGGAGCCATGTTTTATGGGGATCTGGCTGAGGGAGAGTCTGAGATCTACATCCCCGATGTGGAGCCACCTGCTTTCCTCATTTTACTGAAGTGAGTCCATTTTGGAGATGAGTTCTTGTCCACGAGTTTACCTTCTGATCGAATGTCACCCAGACAAGTAGCAGAGCTCAAAAATACAACAAGTGTTGTCAGTCAAATCTGTATCGAACGCAAGTTACAAAAAGTACAATGGTAACGTTTGCATGTCTGAGGCAACACAACCAACTTTTGTAATCATGTAAAACCAAAGTACCAGAAAGTGTTTGCGAATAGCCGAGCAGCGAGGAGATGCCTGGTGAGACCAACCAGGGCGCTGAGAAAGGCGCTCCGTGGCACAGGACGCCGGTACGTTTCCCTGAGGGCTTCAAAAGAGCCGATCTGCGGTTTGAGATGCCCAACACATCCGTTCTGCCAGAAGGTTCAACAGAAAATTCAGGTTGTCTGTTTTATTTTGCACCAACAGGTGATTTATGGTTAAATGTCACCTTCAGAACCCTGTTTGTGTTCATTTCATTAAGCATTGGAAGCTCTGCAGTAACACAGAGGCACTTTGAGCGAACTGGAGGCCCCTCTGCATTTTGCCTGCCATAATGTAGTGAAGACAAATAAGTCTTTAGACGAGGCCCTTTTCAGTAAAATAAAGAACAGAACAAATAATCATACCTATTTAATATGTGTTTAAACTTTAATTTAACCACTTGTTAACTACGAGCCTGTGATGTTACAGATTAAATTTGACCTTCTGGGCTTTTGCATTTTCAAATGCTGATATCAGGTCGTCCATGTACAGCGTTCCTCTGACTTCCTGCTCTATTGACCAACAGACGCTCCCGACTCATTGCAGACCTGCGTTACGTCCAGATGAGTTTTAGAGCTGAGAAACTAATTTCCCAGGAGGGAAAAGCTTAGGCTTGATATAAATCAAGGAGATTGTCCTTGTAAATAGGTTCCAACGTTTCTGTGACTAGAACTTGTCTGTCTATTTGACGGGGAAACTAATCGTGGTGTCATGTGATATGCCCAGCACGCGCAGGACTATGAGAGCTGGAATGGTCCATTAATTGAAAAACGTGGGGGGAAATAAATCTTGGACGATATAGATATTTAATTGGATAAAGATGTTTAATGCATAAAAATAGCTACGTCTTTATGTATTTCAGATCATGCCAAGCGTGAGCTTGAAGAGAGGAAGAATGTTTGCATTATTTCGAAAGGGAAGCAAATTTCTGAAGCCCTTTAAGGTCTCGAGGCCTGGGGCTGCATGGTGGAGGCCTCAGAGCTCTTCAATATATGTTTTTCCTAAATGGGAAAATTAGTCTGTTGTTCTCAAACTATCAAAATAGTCTCAAAAAACAACATGAGAAAAGAATTGTGTTAAGATTGCGAATCGTGATCTTGTCTGAAAATGAAATCTTGATATGATCATTTTGCCTCATCGCCCACCCCTGAACTCATGACAGAACCAAACGACTGAGATGTTACCGTGGTTCCAGGGCAGTCGGGACAGTGTCAGGATTCAGCTGCTTTTGTCCAAAGAGACTAAACCTTTTACTTTTATCTACTTAAAGAACCATTTCACACATGAACAACAGCAAACCTTCTGTAACTCAGCTGAGCTGTTCCCCTTCAGCCTCCCCTCTACTATCCTGTAATGTTTGAGGACCAGCTGAGGCTCTACAGGGAACCTCTAGGGAGGTTTATCTGATAGAGGGGTCCACTGGTACTTGAAAGGTTCCCATGTGTTGAAGGAAGGGTTCCACATGGAAGCACCCAGAGTTTCTGCCAGGGACTTAAATTTCTTCAGTCTGTGCTAGCTAGTTCGGGTTCAGTCGCTCAGTGTTAAGATCTATGTGGTGTGTCGGGGCCATGACGTGGCTTAATGCTGCTCTGCGCTCTATCTCAGGTACATGTACAGTGACGAGATCGAGTTGGAGGCAGACACTGTGCTCGCCACGCTCTACGCCGCTAAAAAGTACATCGTTCCTGCTCTGGCGAAGGCCTGTGTAACCTTCCTGGAGACGAGTCTGGAGGCGAAGAACGCCTGCGTCCTGCTGTCTCAGAGCCGGCTGTTTGAGGAGCCTGAGCTGACGCAGCGCTGCTGGGAAGTGATAGACGCTCAGGCTGAACTCGCCCTGCGATCCGAAGGCTTCTGTGAGATCGACCTGCTCACGCTCGAGATCATCCTGCAGAGAGAATCACTCAACATTCGCGAGGCCCAGATCTTCCAGGCAGCGCTGTGCTGGGCGGCAGCCGAGTGCCAACGCCAGGGCCTGGCAGTGACACCAAGGAACCAGCGGGGGGTGCTGGGTAGGGCTCTGTACCTGGTCCGGATCCCCTCAATGACACTGCAGGAGTTTGCAGATGGTGCAGCACAGTCAGATATCCTGACGCTGAAAGAGACTCATGACGTCTTCCTGTGGTTCACTGCCTCCAACAAACCCAGACTGGAATTTCCTCTAGTGAAACGGGCAGGCCTGGCACCACACAGGTGCCATCGCTTCCAGTCCTCGGCCTACCGCAGCAACCAGTGGCGCTACAGGGGCAGATGCGACAGTATCCAGTTTGCGGTGGACCGGAGGATCTTCATTGCTGGATTGGGTCTGTACGGCTCGAGCTGCGGCAAGGCCGAGTACAGCGTGAAGATCGAACTGAAGAGGCAGGGGACCACTGTGGCCCAGAACCTCACCAAGTTCCTGTCAGACGGCTCGAGCAGCACCTTCTCTGTGTGGTTTGAGCACCCAGTCCAGGTGGAACAGGACACCTTCTACACAGTCAGCGCCGTCCTTGACGGAAACGAGCTGAGCTACTTTGGTCAGGAGGGGATGACTGAGGTGCAGTGTGGGAAGGTGACCTTCCAGTTCCAGTGTTCATCAGACAGTACCAACGGGACTGGGGTACAGGGGGGCC
>KV751387.1:1359679-1393760 GCA_001698575.1 Mola mola | reverse complement strand
GTCTCTGATTAGTCAGGATGGAGGAAAACTGGAAAAAAGCTGGAGGAAAAGCTGATTGGTTTGTCAGGTTCTTAAATGAATAATGTTTGAACATTAAAGATGAAGTGACTGAACGTAACATGAGCTGGTGCTTCTTTGGGTTAAAGTTACCGATCCGGTACTTCTCCACAGCTGACACTAGATGTCACTAAACGGCACTAAACCGGAGACGTGTAAATGGACTGTTCCTGCCTCACGAATGGATCTAACACACTTATTCACAAGTATTGTGATACTTCGATGTCTCAAAGATGAAATAAAGATTTAGAGAGAGGGAAGTTCTCACCGATGGCCGGTGCATTGATGCAGAGCTCACGAGCCAGCAGCAGGAAGGTTTTTCCCAGGATGTAAACATTCACCTGCGCACACGAAGCTAAAAGTTAGTCCTGAGTGTCTGTTCGTTCTACTGTGTAGGCGTGAGGTCAGCCGTACCTGCAGCAGGTCGCTCAAATCCAGCAGCATGTCTGAAACACAGCTCAGGAAAAGCAGCAGAAGCTCTGCACGTCACCATGTGATCAAACCACACACACACAAGGATACGTGGTGTCCCTTCGGTGCGACAGACCAGGTAGAGGCAGGCGGCGATCACATGCTCCATCTTGCGCCCTCGTGTCAGGTGCTTACTGACGACCATCTTGAAGAAGTTGAAGGCGGTGTCCAAGCAGTGCTGGTTCAGCTGCAGCTGACTGCCCAGCTGCTGGATCTGACGTTTTCCTGACGACACATGAAGGGTTCATTGCACCTGACATCAACCTGGAGACATGCAGCTGGCTACTCCTGTTCATGTCTAAAACTGCAAGTTATTATCATTCTGCTATTACAGTCACATTCTGTCTTAAACAACATCACAACACACTGAGAAAGTTCCCTAAGTGTCTGCTAACATGGAGCAGTCAGACAGCCATGTGTGACTCAGTAACTGTAAAGATGCTGTATAAAACACACGCATCTGCTTCCTGTCACTGACGGAGCTCCACACACACCAGCCGAAAGGGGCGCTGTTTTCTAAAGTCTCCTGATGTTTAAAAAGTCAAGAATTATTCCAATTCAGACATTCTATGCAGCCCACGTGCACCAATCCAGTCTTTTCATTTATATTCTTTTCTGTGTTTAGAACAAACACGTGCTTTGGTTTAACATCCAATTTGAAATTATTTTGCCTTTCACTCGTCATTTCCTGTCACTTCCTGCGTTTTGGTGATCAGTTTGTGTGGTTTGAAATGGGTGGAGTCTGAACTTTGCATAAGAGGAAAACTGTATTTTTGTTTGGGCAGTAAACGCGTGCAGGCAGAACACTGAACTGATCTGACATCAGTCTGAACCTGCGATCGTGTTTATGGAGCAAAAGTGACGTCAGCAGCAAATTAAATGAATACAACGTCACAGTGCGATTCAGACTGGTGCATCCCCAGTGATGATGATGAGGCACTCACCTCCCTGCAGGGTCTGGGTTCTGGTCTCTTTCCCAACACTTGTGTGAAAACCAGAACCGAGAAGAGGAGCTTTAGCTGGATCTACAGACAGACGGAGAGATTCACTTTAAACACTGTAAATAAAGTTAAGGCTGAAGGAGTTTCTGAACTCCGGTATGAGATCATGGAACCCGCGTAGGTGTTCACATGCAGGCACAACCTGAATCAGGAGGACAAACGGAGACAACCAACACTCATCTGACAGCCAATATGTCAAATGTTGGTTCGTGTCGGTTTCACGTGTTGTGGTGCTTTAGAATAAGTGAAGTTGTGGGATGCCCTGCTGGTTGAGTGGCTGAAGGTGAAGGTTGGAGTTCCCACAAAACACTCCAGTATAAACAATTCTTTTCATGTTTCCATTATGGTTTGAGGTCCATTGTGTATTTTTGGCTCTGCTGAGGCTCCACGCCAGCCGAACCGATGCTCAAAGGAGGAGCTAAATCGATGCCGACCACTCTTTGGTCAGAGGCAAGTGGAGCCCCACCAAATAAAGGGATAAAATGCAGCTATAAAACAAGAACTTTTCATACTGTTTGACAGACAGCAGAGTTCACATGTAGACTTTATTAATCGCCCCAGTAAACTGTGTGGAGCGGCTTGTAATCACAGTCAATCAGTCCCAGCTTGGACTGGCTCCTGTTGTCCTGGCAGCCAGGTGATTAGCTCACCTGGCTGCAGAGGAGAAGCTTTTCCTCCAGACAGAAGAGACGCAGGCAGGTTGTGCAGCTTCACCATGAAAACTGCTGCTTTCATCCTCGGGTGAGTGCAGCTGATCTCACCTGAACAACTCAAACTGCAGCTTGCCTCAACACAAACTCATTAACCCATGCTTGCTTTTCCAGGCTTTTCTTCATCTGCTGTTCACAGTTCACAGCTGAAGGTCAACTGGAAGGTAAACTGGTTTTACTGGTTTATATACAGAGTCTTTATTGATGTATTTGCTGACACAATTAATGGATTAGTCAAGAAATCAGATATCTTTTGTAAGAAAACCAACTGAACTTCTACAAGTCATCAGGATTGTTTCCTGAGGTTTTTTACGAAGGAGACATGGGCTGTCCGTCTTTGGAGACTCGTTGGTGAAAGCAGAAATCTTAAGCCATGACGCTGATGCATATTTCAGACGTGACGTACATAAAAACACCGCAGCGACAAGTTAACAAGGTTAAAACGTGAGTTCCATCAGTGGGAGTAAAGCAGCAGTCAGTTGTAGCACAGCAGATGTACCCAGGGCAAATTAATGAGACCCAGCTGATAATTATTGGCCACTGGTGTCGGCGAATAAAAACTGAGTCAATACAGCGGTGCCTTCCTATCATCACTTGTTTTGGTTAAACCGACTACTCAGCGAGCATATCTCTGTTTTTCTGATTTGTTAGGTTTTGCGGAGACCGTTGTTCAGTCGGAGTGTCGGGACCGTTACTTTTGGATCCATGTGGCCTCAGGAGAGACCCCTCGCTTTGAGGCTGTAGGTGGGTACATTGGACTCTTCATTAGCGACACTTGAGTACGCCGGTGCAACAGTACACCTGTCTGTCCATACTGATGTAGATGGGAATGGCGTCCATTTCCTCAGCGAGCAGCTTGCCTCGCATTGCGGTTACACCATTAGCACCTTCAATATGGATGGCTTCAGCACCTTCAGAGCTTCATACTACTCCTGCTTCACCCTCAACCAGGTAACTCCACCTCTCCTCAAATGGACAATGCTACCGTAGGTGTCCAGACTCCTGATCCACAACCAGGTAGCTCCATGGCGTTGTGAACTTCATGTTTTCCAGAACGACGAGGTGTTCACCTTTAGATTTAACGTGTTGGTGAATGACGGTAGTGGCCAGTGGATCAGCCGACCCGTGTCTGCAGTTTGTTCTGGTCTGACGTGGACCCACAGAGAGCTCATATGTGAGGAGGACTACATGGAGGTCAGAACATCCTAATATACAGTACATACTAATGGCAGCTTCTCATCACGTGAAGGCTTGAAATTGATGTCTAAACTGCATAAAAGCTAAGTGAACTGCCCAGAGGAGGATGTGGTTTGAAGGTGGGTTTCATGATGTCCAACAGGTGAACGTGAACAGAGAGTCCACATGTGAAGGAGGGGACAGTGGACAGATGTGGCAGGTCGCCTTCGCTCAGGTAAAATCACACCAAATTTGGACACAGTTTGCAGTTCATTAGAGGCAATAAACCCTGAATAAAGTGTCTGCAAGTTGACTGAGATGTTGATCCTTTATGAGCCAAACGGATCATCCTGAGTGTGAAACTCATGTTTTCCTTTAACTACTTGGTTTGTAAAGTTTTCTGTGTTGTTCAGGCTCAGAAGACGGCGAGTTCTGTGTGGCAGCTGATGTTCCTGCACAGTGACGGACAGGTTTCCTCCATGTCCATCAGTGAAGCCCAGAAACTGGGCTACAGCCTGGCCGCCTCGCCCCAGAGGGTGGTGCTTCGATCATGGTACAAACAGCCGCAGGCTGAGGTGAAAATGGTGAGTAAACATTTAGGAAAACAGGAGAGAATCCAGAGGTTTCACTGTGGTATAAAACCTTCATGGTCATCATTAGGTGGAGGGCATCCCTGTGGAGGCCGTCCGTGTGTCTCTGTTCTTCAAGCAGAAGCTGATGGTGCTGATGATCGACGTGTCCATGGCCTGCACACTCAGTAAGTCCTCTCACACAAACACACCTGAACAGAGGCATTCTGTTGGATGGGTTTTCAGTGCTGATACTGTTTTTCTTAATTCCACTTCAGATTCGGGTTCCTTTGACGGTGGCTGGCTGCTTTGGGATGTTCCACAGGTTGTGAGCCCCCTGGTTGGCGAAGGAGCAGGCTTTGAAAGTCGAAGCCTCAGACTGGGGGTGGAAGGGGTGCTGCTAGACGAATCTACTATTGCTGCCAGGGGATTCAGCATGGTCCAAAGAGGACATCTGATCCAGATTGGGGTTCCCTTTGGGGCTGAGGGCGGCTACAGGAAGGTACACTCAGTCCTTTCAAACTTCAGATGTGGACCAGGTTTTGATGACTGCAAATTTTGTTTTAAGCAATAACTTTGTGCAAACAACGACTGATGTTGTGCTACAACGGCAGATGACATCATGACAAATTGGCAATTCTACATCTGTTCTTCAGAGTTTGGTGGTAAACAATACGTACAAGGAGATGTATGTGATCTTCCTGATGTACGAACATGTCTTCTCTCTGCTGTACGAAGATGGCAGCAGCATTGACACAAGACACCGAATACTAAGAGTGTTGGACACACCGCTGCTCTGCCATCCACCCTTTAGCATTGACCGTAAGTTAGAAGATCAGTAATGGTCCCACTCTGACTCCTTCAGTTCATGTCAGTGCCTGCACTAACACTGTGTAGCTTGTCAAATCAGATGAATTTCCATGTACAAAAAAAGCTGCTACTCAAGCAGAAATACCCTGGTTCCTGTCTAGATCATCAACAATTTTATCTTTTATGCCATTTTAAGTTGAATATCTTTGGATTTTATGGTCTTTACACATTGTTCACATGACAAATCAATGATGCAAACTACTCACAGGCTAACGTTTCACATCAAAACAATTCCTTAAAATGAGACTGCAAGATAAATACTAGCAGAAAAACGGTACTCATGCACTGTGTCTAGATGTGTGTAAACAATGGTTTAAAACCATGATTTAAAACCATTAAATCAAAATTGAGAATTTTTCATCTAGTATTAACTGGACACAGGCTGGTCATGCGTAGTCGCCACCGGAGCCCTAATCGGAGCCTGGAAAAAACAACCCAACAACAATTGGGGTCCTAAAATAAGCACATTTATTTTCAACTGAGTCAAGATGTCCATGGAATATATTTCCATATTTTGGTTTTGTCTGACTTCTGTTTGCTTCCGTAGAGACCATGAGCGATGATCAGGTGTTCAGCATCTACCTGGGAAACATTCCGTCTGATGTCCTCTTAGACAAAGTCTGGATAAACGGGAAGCAGCTGAGGGTGTCAGATGGTGCTGAACGGGGCTTCACAATCAGTCCTGTTGTTCATGCCAACGGCAGCCGAGCCTATGAGCTCCGACTGCCTTTTGAGGACCCCATAGTCCACCAGACGGTGAGGACGGTGCAGAAGCTCAATCACTTCCTTTGACCAGTTTAGGCTGTGGAGGTTACTGTTGTTTCTTTGTACACTAGTACTGCTAATATTCAGTAGGACCTTCTGAACTGAGGCCAGACTCGATTCTAGGAATTCTCCTCCAGAGCAGGTAGAGAAGAGTGGAAACTAAAGCAGGGCGCGACTATGAATTTCATTTTGCGTTTAATTTTCTGTCCCAGTTTAGATCTGGCATCAACAAGGATTTAGGCTGGCCCTTGAGGGCTTTGGCCCACAGTTTAGTCTAACTGGGTGCAGAGCTGACTTTTGTTCTGCTCGGTTCTAGTTTTGACCATTTTCTCTCTAAAGAAAAATGTCTAAATGCCTTGTGTGGATTGATTGTCTTGTTCGACAGGATGTTGGTATTGGACAGGCTGAAGGATTAAACTGCAATGTTGGTGGTAAACACGAATCATCCCAAATGCTCACCATGTCTTTTGTTTTATGAAGTTTTTTTCTGATTGCACAAAGACACAGTAATACTTTGGAATATCATTGTTCTAAGGTCCTTTCTGGGACACCTGTGTTTGTTTCAACAGTACTTGGGTCACGGTGTGGTGCAGTACTCTGTTGATATAAACTTTACTTTGGCCATCATGCCCCAGAGAGACCCGTACTATCACAACACCTTCATCACAGCACAAGTCTTCAATGCATGCAAGTACATTCACTCTTACTCTGCTGGATTTTATTCTTAAAGGCAACATTTCAGTGACAATATGCAATCTAAAGCCATCAGTCTAGCCTTGTTTTGAAATGCAGACATCTTCTTTTAAAGTCCCCCCAGAAATCACAGCGCAGTGCTCGGACAAAGGAATCGCCTTTAGTGTGGTCGGTCCGCCTCAAACTCGGAGTCTCTGGGAGGTGGGTGTTGACCACGAACCCCTCACGTCACAGCTGGCTGCTGAGAGAGGCTACATTCTTTACAATGACACCCAGAGAACCAGCCTGGAAGTCCCTGTGTTCTCCATCGGCTATACCTACGAGGTAAGACTCCATGATATGCCTGACTTGATCGTTTGAAGGCCTTATCTGGTGCTGCTACAAGTCCCAGGAGTCTTTGTTCTAATTGAGACATATGTGTACATTAATCTTCATTTAAAGGGACAGTTCAGCTCAAAATCAGAACTCAATTGTTCTTTTTAGTAACTACCGCAGCAGCAGTTCCTCCCTCATTTAAACTAAACTAACACAATTTAAATCACTGTTTTCAGGACATTAACCTGTCAAACTTTTACGGAACATTTAACCTACTTCTGAGAGATTCCAAAACTCTGGAGGTCCAGACATCAACTTCCAAACGCTGCCTCTTCAAAACACAGGATATGATAAGTAAGCTGTGCTCCCCTCTAGAGCCCTTACATGGTCCCTGACTGGCTGCCTCCCAGGGTCGGGTACAGCCCTAACGCTGGCCATGTGTGGTGTCAGTCTGTTCTACAGATGGGACCATGACGGTGGTGACGACCCTGGCCTCCACCTGGCCAACAGTGCACTCTGAAAGAACTACTCTCTTGGATCCTGCTTGTGGACCCAAACAGATGGACAGCTCCAGAGTCCTGTTTGAGTTCAAGTTGGACTCCTGTGGGACCAGAGCCAAGGTACGAATTAAAGTGGTGAAATACAAATGTTGGATGTCGAAGTTCAGTAACTGAGGCTGTTTAACAGGTCGGAGAGTCATACATGGTTTATGAGAATGAGATCCTCCACGACAGACAGCTGATAGCAGATGGACCAAACTTTATCTCCCGAGAATCTCAGTTCAGGTAAGGAAAACATCCGGCCAAGCCAGTTGAAGTGTTGGATCTTGGCTGGTGGTTGTGCTGGTTCAAAATTGGGGCAACATGCATAATTTCTTAATCCAGTTTGATCTGTCAGGCGTTAAAACCACCAGAGTCATGTCATTATGTCGGCGTACACCTCTTATGCCACTGAAAACATTGCTGTAGCATAGAACAACTATAGCTTAGTTCTGGCTTTGCTCTCTAGTTCTCTCTGGATTTCTGAAGACCACAGTGCAAGCACACAGTCTTTCTCCTCCTCAGACCACTGATGATTGCTTTTTTCACACTACCCAAGCTGCGGTTGTTAAAAATGGCAGTCGGAACGTTTAACTTGGTCTGTGGTCAAGATTACCCGTGACCCTGATAAGTGGCTCTTTGTTATAGATCAGGAAAGTGTTTATGGTACTCTGGAACCAGTTTTCCTGCACAAGTTCTTCGGCTGTCACAATGCAAATAACGGGCAGATACAGGCATTACACGGGCAATACATCCACAAAGAACACTAACTTGTTACTTTGCTGATACTCTTGAGTCTTTTCAGTCAAGGCACTTTTAATGATCCCCTTGTGTCTGAACAGATTGACGGTGAGGTGCTTCTATCCACTCAGTGGAGTCAACAGACTGTCTGTGGACAGGATCTTCAAATCAGACATTCCTGGATTTGGTTCAGTCAACATATTCAAGAGTCTTAAAGGTTCCAGGCGAAATCGATTAACAATCCAAATTTGATTTGAATGACGGAACTTTAAAAGCTTTTTTATTTTTTTTTTGCAGACTTAGAAAATAGACTCCCTGCCCAGCAGTGTTTGCCTGGTCATGCTGTCAACAGCCCAACTAACCAAGTCCTTCAAACTCCAGCAGCAGTGGGGGTCATGCCTCAGCCCAGTCACCTCATCACAGCGCCATCCGGTCACAACAGGCTGTCCCAGTTCTCCCAAAACCCACAAACTTTTCCAAACCTCAATCTCTCTCCTCCTCAAGGTTCAAATCTTGGTACCCACCAAGTCACTCCTCAGGCTTCAGCTCATCCAGGCCATTACACATCTCATGCTCAGGACCAACATGTATTCGGATCTCCAACCGGTGTCCACAAAGTTCCTCCTGGATATGACCAATTACTAGACATCAGCCTCCAGGTGTCTAACCCCAGCAAGCAGAGTTTGAACTTTGTAGTGAGAGGTGAGAATATGGAACTAACTGATCCCAGTCAAGCCTCTGCTTCAGGTTCTTCAAGTAGGATCCCTAATCCTCCAGTTGTTAGACAGTTGCAGATTGACTCGGGAAGCTCTGGTCAGACTGCAACACTTCAGGGTCCAAATGGTTTAGGTAATGTTTGGCACTCTGACCTGACGAGAAACCATCCCACTCTTGGCCAACATCAGCCAAGTCAAGACCCACAGAGTCTCAAAGTCGACATGCAAGCGCTCACCCAGCAAAATGGGGTCAACATGGAATTTAGTCTTTATGGGTCCTCTGGTGGCAGGGTGGAAATGGACAAATTGGAGCTAACACCTGGTAACCAGCCTCAAAGTCAGTATGATCCTTCTCAAAATTCTCAGTTTTATCCAGTCCTTCAACCACAAGCTCAATATATGTCAAACCCATCTGGAACATACATGTCTAATAAACACACTGCATCTAAAAATAGCGTAGACACACAGAGGTCTGCCAGTAATGAACCAATGTTTTCTGCAACCAGCCTTCTGGCTGGTTCCCCCCAAGAGAGACCAGGGGCCATTGAAAGGAGAAACACTGAGATAGTTCATTCCAAGGTGCAGACCATCCGAGTCAAACCACCGAGCAAATTTGTTTCTTCTGGACACTATCTCAACCAGGAACCTATTGTTCAACATTTAAATTCCCAATTTTCTGATCCATCTGAGAAGACCGCTGAAGGGAGCCGCACAACACCCCAGCAGGTTCCTGAACCCAGAGGTTTAAACATGATGCAGGAGCAGGTTCCTGAGAGGATAGACGTCCTATCCTATCCGTTCCCAAACCGGCAAACAGACCGACTGAACCTGGTCCAATCCCTGGCTGAGACGGAAATCAGGGGAGGACCAGAGTCTGCTTCTACTCTGAGAAACGACCCTCAATCAGCAGGTAGGGATGAGAAACGGTGAACAATTACCAGTCCAAATCACAGTGACTCTTAGAGGACGTCTTGAATTTTATGGAAGAAATTTCTTTGTCTTGCCTCAACTGCAGATTTAGAGGTAAAAGCCACAATCAGAGCAGGTGCAAACTGCTAGCCTAGTGCCATCAAAACGGCACCCTCTCACACCTCCAGGGCAGCGTTTCACCAACATCAGTTGATTTAAGAGCTTGTCTCTGGTGGGTCTGTTTGGCAAAACTAAACCTTTCTATTCTTCTGCCAGATATTTCTCAAAACAATGTGAGACCCCCCACCAGCAGAACGTCCTACCAGAACATCGCAAAAAGTCCTGTCAACGTCCGGGTACATCAAACCAACAATGGCCGTCCAAGAGCTGCTGGATTCACTGGTTTCCACACAGGACCTAATGGTTCTGGTGGTTTAGACCTCCACGACCCGACCACATCTGACTGCAGTCATCAGTGTGGACACAGTGTCCACAAGGGCATTGTAAGAGGTACTGAGAATATGACTTCAGTGATTAAGCACAAATAGGTTTGTTAAATTTACAATCCACACCAATCAGAAGGCAGAGTGCTGTTTCTTGTACAAATTAGTCCGGGAGCGACGTTGGGTCAAATGTGCATTTTTTTTTTTTTGGTTTCATATTGACAGTGTAAATTTTCTGAAACGGTATATAAATCTTCGTCTACATTTTCACTCACATGTGTTTTGTCCACTCAGGCATAAAGGAGCAGCTGATGAAGACCAGAAACATTGTCCAACGTGTCATTCAATAAAGCTTCAGTTTGCTCATTCTGCTGTTTGAGTCGGTTATTAATATTGGCCAATATCAAAAATGTGGATTTAGAAGAAATTGCAGAAATGGATTCAATGATTTATATTAAATTTCCAGTGACGGTTACTGTTTCGGTGCACTGCTGTCATCTAAGTCAGATGTTTACCTGTAAAATATTGTATCTTTGTCACAACCTCATTTGAGAGATGATTGTAACTTTTTGACTCCGTGATATTGGTCGTCGGCTCCGACAATGTCATATCGGTCGGGCTCTCGTAGAAATAAGACGACTCTGTCACCAAACCGAACTTGACTTCACATGAAAACCTTCTTGTGAATTTGTTAAATGAATAAATGTTCTCACCGTCGGCAGAGACAAACTGTCCCACAGCAGATGAAACTCCTCCGCTTCCCTCCACAAACTGGACCTCCGAGACGATGATGTTGTCCTCTAGGACCGAACCACAGCCGGTGCACACGGCGCTGCCCCGCGCCTGATCCACGTCGATGTCTGCCCCCCCGCAGGTCCTGCACATCCGGCAGCTCATGATGGAGGTCCTGTCCGGGCAGCCTGTGAGAGGAGGTCACGTTTCTGAGATCCAGCTCAAAATAAAGGCACAGTTCATCCCAAAATCAGTAACCTATATTCTTCCTCTTAATGATTGTTGTTAAGCCAGAGTTTTGGTGAAAGGCTGAACTTATTCCACATCTATCCCTCGCCCCAACAGGATTAACATTTCCATCCTGCAACAGAGACAAGGTGTCGCTGGGTTCCTCCATGGAAGTGCTCTAGCGAGCTATGTGGATTATAAAGAGAAGCAGACGTCTCTGCAGCTGGCATCTCAACTGAGCCGCTCGCCAAACCGACTAACGGAGCGACGGGACGGGGAGGAACATGGCGGTTTGATTTTGGGGTGAAATGTCCCTTTATGTGTCAAGTATCTGTTCAAACGATGAGCTGCAGCTTAGAAAACCTCATAAATCCAGAGCTGCTCTTGTGTCCCCTCAGATGACATTTTCAGCACCTAATCAGCCATAACCATGTAATAAATGAATAATAGGGGACATTTATTGTCCTAACTCTGCAGAACGCAAACATCAATTAACAGCTGTTTATTGTAAATGAAAATGTTGTATTCGGTCTGAAATGGTTAAACGGATCAAACCAAACTCAAAAACTGCATTTATTGGCAAAAGTGTGCGTGGATGCTGATTTACAGAAATGTGAAATTAATCATGAAAAGGTGGCAGCGTGTTATCTGATCTGCGATATAGTGAAGAAATTCAGCGCTCAAATTGTCTTTAAAGACAATCCGGCATCAAAGACTTTCACAGGTGACAGAAGAGAAAATCACCGGGAGGAGAAAGAATCGAAAACTCCCACGAAAAGCGGAATATTTTGACAAGAGAAAATAGAGGCAAACACGTCCTTACAGAGCTGAGTGGTTTCAGAAGGTGATCGGAGGATAAAACCAGTGCGGATGGGTCGCTCGGAACCGAACCCACCGACAGGAGAACCCCGTTCACAGCAAACAATGGAGTCCGGTTCGGCGGTCAACGACACGACGGAGCCGCTTTTCTTCGGCTCGGTTTAGTCTTCATTTATCCTCCAACCTGCGGACACGTGACGTCCGTCTAGTCACGCGGCTAAGCGCGTCGGTATTGATCAGCGATCACCGCGAACATGATGATAATAATAAAAGGGTTTCGGTTTGTTTTCCTCCCGCGTCCCCTTATAGTGACGTCACCGAAGGGGGCGGGATGCCGAAAACTGTTTGAAAAAAATAAATTGTCTCTTTCATTATGGAATATTAATTTCAAGCGCAAACGCATGCAGCTACATAATTGATGCGCATTCCAATTAAACGCGAGTTAAATTTAATAAACCGGAACCGGACGCGGCGGTGCCCGATGACGTCATAGGCTCGCGCGCGTATTTTTCAGCGTACAGCTGCTCGGGCAGAGAAACGCTGAACAAAACGGACAGAACCTGTTTTTCCACGTAAAAGCAGGTTTCCTCGGAGGAGACAGCATGTCCTCAGCGGGGACATGGACCTCCAGCAGCTGGACCTCCGCCCGAGGGTCGCCGCAGGCGTGAGGAGAGGTGAAAGAGCCGCTGCGCCAGACTCCGTTCAGAAATGCCACTTTTTAATATTTAATCTCTAAATGTTCGATGATGTCACCTCACAGAACATAACACACTTCATTAGACTATGTTTCTTATTTTAATACCTTAATCGGGGCATACTGTTTTTAGTTTAGTTGTGTGTGAGATTTCCCTCGGGAAGCCTTAAACCTAAGCTCAGGTTTTTCTTTATGTGGGTCTAAATGGCACCTGTGACACAATATGTTAATCTCATAGATACATACATGTGACAAATATATGTTTAATACTTAAACATTAATATATACATTGAAAACATTAAAAACACACATATGTCACCTTAAATTTGATGCTTAAATATTTCTGTTACATATTTGCACATATAGCTTTAAATTTATATGTGTGTGACGTGTTTGAATCTCCGATATGTCCGTGTATCTACACTTGTATGTCCTGGTTTTTAACATGCACGTCCATATTTGGCCACATATGACATTTTTGTATGGGAGGTTTTGTTAGGAGAACAGAGAGAAAAAACAAACTCCATCTTTGGATCAAAGGTAGTAACATGGTCTTACAGAACGAAGCGGCGTCAGCGGAGTGTAATTTATGTAATTTACGCTTTTCTTTCTCTGAAAGATATTTCGGATAACACTGTCCTTTTTACAATTTGGACAGTCAGTTGATGCTTTGAGGTGTGTGTGATTTTCCTCAGTCTGAGTCACGCTGCCATTTGATTGGAGCGCCCTCAGACTGAGGGACGAGTGACCTCCTGGTCTGTGTTTGTCATCACCTGTCCCGGGTTGTTGTGACCCCCCAGCCAGGCTGGCGTCTGTCAGAGACGTGCTGCGTCTTTCTGGTCTGGAGCTGCAGAGACTCACCGGTCTGTCCCTGTCGGACGTCCAGCAGCTGCTCACCGCCGCTGCCACCGCCTGCAGACCACACCCCCCAGTCTCAGGTCAGATCAGGGATGATGGAGTCCGATCGGACGTGGCGTCGCAGCATGCGTTAACCTCTGTGTGTGTGTGTGTGTGTGTGTGTGTGTGTGTGTGTGTGTGTCTGCGCGCGCGCAGCCATCCTGCTCCACCGTGGAGAGTGTCTCCGGCTGGAGTCCGGCCTCAGACTCAGTGTTGGCTGTCCGGTGCTGGACCAGCTGCTGAGGGGGGGGCTTCCTGTGGGGGGCGTCACTGAGCTGTCAGGAGAGAGCGGCGCGGGGAAGACTCAGCTGGCGCTGCAGCTCTGTCTGTCCGTTCAGTACCCGGCGCAGCAAGGCGGACTGGACTCTGGTAACGTCCACACGTCCTGAGAACACGTCCTCATGTTGGAGCTTCAGGCCATCTGAGGGACCAACACACGGTCACATGTCCACATTTTTCATGTCTGCTGCTCTGCTGATTAAGTTGGCTTCAAATGAGGCTTCGCACAATTTCCGCAGCGTTTCCCTCAATATTAGGTACCCGACGTTCCCTCTTCCTGAGGAAGACGATGTGTGTGTGACGGCGCCATCCGAGTTCACTCTGCCTGTCAAATCAAAATGAAATAAATGTTTCCCAAAGATGCTTTCTGACATTTTCATATCGTTCTAATCACACTGGTATTCGTTGGTCACGTGTACATTTGGCTCCACCCCCCAGCGGCTGTCACGCAGACACCAAATGACGTCATATCCGTGATATTTTGACTCCAGTTTGGAGGAACTGGAGACTCTTTATTTTTACTCTTTATTTAGGTCAACGGTTACCAGTGAAATAATACTAAAAATGTCAAACTTACAGTTTCTAAGTTGGATCTTCAGTCCAAAGTGTTAACTCGGTGCTCACGCTCAGAGTCAGACTTATAGGTTAATAAACTTCAGCTCCTCACATGGTGGCAGTTGATGAAGAGTTGGTTCCCCAGCTGCAGACGGAGCTCGAAGCTCAGCTCAGTCGATGCGATCACGCTCACGATGAAACATTTCAGTATGATTTTGCAATTGTCAGAGCGATTGTGCTATTGAAACGCGTGACGGCGCTTCACTCGCTGCTAAACTGCAGTGATTACGTTCTACTACGCTCTGTGCCGTCCCTGAACGCCTCCTGCGTCCACTGCCTGTCTCTCTGCAGGAGCCGTTTATATCTGCACAGAGGACTCATTCCCCATCCGGCGTCTGCAGCAGCTGATCCGAGAACAGTCCTGTCTGCGCTCCGACGTCCCTCCGTCTCTCATCAGCACGCTTCCGTTCGGTGACCGCGTGTACGTGGAGCACGCCGCCGACCTGGTGAGAGTCTCCCGCTGACCCCTGATCAGCGACGGACTGTTCACAGGCTGACAGGAGTTTTGTTTGCCTGCAGGACTCCCTCCAGGTGTGTCTGTCCCGCCGCGTCCCCCTCCTCCTGACTCGCGGTCTGGTCCGCCTCCTGGTGATCGACTCGGTGGCGGCTCTGTTCAGGTGCGAATTCCAGGCTGCTGATTGGCTGGAGAGGACCAAACAGATGCTCAGTGTCTCCTCCACACTGCACCGCCTGAGCCAGGAGTTCACCACACCCGTCCTGTGTGTAAACCAGGTAACGCACACCTGTTACCTGTCCTGTGGGTTTTAGTGGTTTTGTTGGGACTCGGAGACCAGGCCAGGCCTCCTGTAGAGAAAAAATGTCCACATGATGGGGTTAGTCAGAAGTCAGATAAATTGTTCTTCCTCCATAATTTATCTTGGTGTGTTTTCATATTTTCTAAGTTTGGGTGCTGTGTGTGTTTCAGGTAACGGATGTGTTCAACAGCTCGGACGACGGTTTGGGGTAAAAACCATTTCATGTCATTTCTTGAACCGACCGGTTCCGTTTGTTTGTTTGTTTGTTTGTGTTTATTTTGCACCGAAACGAACTGTTCGGATCTCGAGGAATGTGTCTTTTCTGTCGTTCAGCCCTCACTCCTCCAGCGTGTCGCCCGCCCTCGGCTTGGCCTGGGCCAATCAGGTGATGGTCCGGCTGATGATGCGGCGCCTCCAGGCGACCGTTGCCCGTGGTGACCAGCGCAGTGCCCTCCGCAGGCTGGAGGTGGTGTTTGCCCCCCATCTGGCCCGAGACGGACGGGACGCCGGCGTGTGGAGGGAGGGCGTCCGCGGAGTCACCGACTGATAGACGACTGAATGAGTGTGAATAATACTACAGCACACAGACGGAAACACATTGAAGTCTGCGAATGAATCCGGTGACGTCAGTTTGAATATTTTTATATCACCTCTGCAGGCCAAAAGTGTGTGGACAGTTTGATGCTTCCTTTAACTGAGCTCCTCTCACGGCTAAAATGGCAGTTTTTCAGTGGAAATTATGTATTTGTTTTCCTGTGCAAGGTGAACCAAAACTGGATGACCATAAATAAATGGACAATTGTTCACCCGGGTGCTCCTCAGGGTTCTTACTGGACCATATGGCCAGAGTTATGTGGACACAGGAGCATGATGCAGTACATAAACAAAATGTTTTCCTACACTAATCACATTTGTAAAATGCAGGAGCATGATTCATATTCTGAACACGGGACTATTATTTAGAGTCTAGTAATATTACCCCCAATTCTGCTACTTTCACGTCATTATCTGAATAACTGGCCTTCATCAGCTCATTGTTTTCATGGAGTTTTATCACGTTAATTTCAGATTGATTTGATTTCTTGAGATCTGAATTTTGAAGCAGCTGTTCTGTGTATTTCTGTCTGATCATGTGCTGTTGTCTCTCTCCTGCTGACCTCTAAAGAGAGTAACATGACGTCAGGCTATTGCCACTGCGCAGTCCCGGAGGGGTCAGAAGCCGCTTTCAATATAAGAGCACTAATTACCAGGCTGTCCTGACCAACAGATCCAGGGACGTTCTGACTCAGACTTCCTGCTTAGTTAATCAACTCTGTCTGCCGACAAAGACCAGGAGAACACACAAGTATGTTTAGAGTAATTTTGCAGATATTTCGATGTGCATCTTTATTCTGCTGCTGTCACAGGAAATAAAACAAACAATATTTGCTTTGTTATCTTATTCTCACTTGCCAAACTTTTAGTAGTGTTAATTCCTCAGTGCCTTGGAATGTATTTTCTGTACATTTGTTGTCTGCTTGGGTTTGAGAGAAACGTTTTTGATTTCAATTTATGTCTGGTAAACGTGGCAGAATTGACAATAAAGCTGCCATTTACTTAAACTGACTGATAACCTCATTAAGCTCAATGATTGTAACGTGTTGTAGAAGTGAGAACGTTGTAATTTAATGATTCAGGAAGGGTGTTTTATTCTTTCTTAAGTTTAACATAAATCTTTAACTTTACACATATAGTCATGTTCAGGACTTCAGGGCCTCCACAGGTTCTGCTGCGTTTTGTCCCAAAGACGAACCCAGTGTGGGTGGGGACTCTTATTGTGAAACGACTGGCCGGAAGTCAGGATATTTCCGGTTGTGATCAGCACGCGAGCTTGACGGTGATGCGCAGCTCGTGAAGCCTGTCAGCCCAACGACGTCTGATCAAAAATCAAAGATCGAAGATCAGCAGGTCAGGCTGAGCGTATGTTTGTTGTTTGTTTGTTTCTCTGTTTCCGGTTTGCTGTTGACAGCAGCAGACTGAGAGGCAGCAGATCATCATTATCATCATCTGTTTATCGGGAATACGTCACGATTAACTTATGCTAGAGATCAAATCACATTGATGGAGGTTAAAATGTGACAGCAGGGCGCTGATCAATATTCGATATCTAATATCGATCCGGACACAGATCACGAACGTTTTCAGCGTGTAAACAAAAACAAAAGCAGCGTTTCAAATTAAAAGCCGTGCTTGTAAAAACGTAAACAATCAAAAATGTGAATTAACATTGAGGCTGCTACGTCAGGGCGTGGCCCCTCACCGGAAGTCTAGTGGACTGTGTTATTGACTTGTTTATCAGCTTGAGCTGAGCAGATCGGTCCTTGAAATCAGCCGTAGCAATGACGTCATTAGGACAGGATCCAGACGTCATCTGATACAGAACGCAGTTTTTCATACGCGTGTGTCAACAGACAATCAGAGTGTAGAAATGTGAGACTGAGGCCACGCCCCGACCAGGACGACGCGAAAACACTTCAGTTATCAGCTGTGTACGTCAAATCTGAGTTTGTTTATTGATGTTTTTGTTGTCACTTGTATCCTCTTTCGTGGCTCTTTTACATCTATTAATCACGATAATAACCTGATGATTAAACTCCTCCAGCAGTGGGCGCTGTGACCATGACTCCCTCCGGCCCACTCTCATTGGTCGGCGTCCTCCTCCTGGGCGTGGTGTCCTCCCAGACCGTCGATCGCTCAGTGGAGGAACTGACCAATAAGAACACAGACTTCGCGGCCCGGCTGTACCGAGCCGTGGCCAGCAGGACCGACGACAACGTCTTCCTGTCTACGATGGCGCTGTCCACCGCGCTGGCTGCGCTGCTGAGCGCCACCAGCGGGCCGACCCAGGACCAGCTGCTGCAGGGCCTCAGCCTGGCTGGACTGGACCCTCAGACCCTCCCAGGTAGGTCAGGGTGAACCTCAGTCATTGTTCTGGTTTGTTTCCAGTGTGTTCTGAGTTGGTCCCCTGGTTGGTCCTCAGATGTGTTTCAGAACCTGAGGACCGCCATCCTGCAGGGGAGTGTGGCCGCCAACCTGAAGCAGGGCGTGGCCGTCCTCCCGTCCCAGACCTTCCAGGTGTCGTCATCCTACCAGGACCTGGTCCGGACAAAGTTTGGGGGGTACTTTCAGAGTCTGACGTTCACGGAGCCACAAGCCACCACCACCATCAACCGGTGGGCTCAGGAGCAGACCGGAGCCAAGGTCCAGAAGGTGGTCACCTTCCTGGATCCCCAGACCCAGCTGCTGCTCGCCACTGTCGCCTCCTACCAGAGTACGTGCCACCTGTCGGGGGGCGGGCTCCAATGTCTGGGGAAAAGAGGAGGGTCGTTAGCCGGGTTTTGAATCATGGATTCAAAGTTTTTCTACATGAAAATAAAATCATCATTCTGTATCGACACGTTTATCTCTTTTGTCTCTTTGAATTTGTGTTTCTGATAAACTCTGTCTTTTTCAGGCCGCTTCAGTCCGTCCTTTAACGCCTCCTTGACGCAGGATGAGCGTTTCTACGTCAGCAGGTACCAGGTGGTCATGGTTCCCATGATGTTCCGGGCCGATAAGTACTTCTTGGCGTACGACCGCTCGCTGAAGGCCGGCGTACTGAAGCTGCCGATGGCGGACGGGACGGCCATGTTGGTGGTGCTGCCCGACGAAGACGTGGACATCATCGACGTAGAAGAGGAGGTGACGGGCGAGAAGATCCGGGCGTGGATCAGGCAGCTGAAGAAGACGTGAGACGCCTGTTCCCCCTCGCTCATTATACATCCCTCCATCTCTTTCCTCCTCTTTTCATCCTCTTCTTTCTTCATCTCTTTCTCTTCGTTTTCTCCTTTCTTCCTTTCCTTCTTCGTCCTCCTCATCCTTCCGTACCTTCTTGCCCGCTCCCTTCTTTCTTTTCTCTTTACCTCCCTCGTTCCTTCCTTTCCTCATTCTGTATCCATCTTTCCTCCCTCATTTCTTTCGTCTAATTCTTCCCTGTATTTCTCCTCCATTCCTTTTTTTATTCTCTTCCACACTTTCCTTTCCTTCTGCCTTCATTCCTGCCATCTTTCCTCCTCTTCTATCTTCATCTTCTTCAGGTCACATGACCTACCTCAATGATTTATTTCTATCTTTTTATTTTCCTCCTTGTTTTCTTTCCTTCTCTCCTTTTCTTTCTCACCTCCATGTGTCCTTCCTTCCTTCCATCCTTGATTCTACTACTCTGATAATTCCTTCCATCTCTCCATCCCTTTTTTCAATAGGAAGTGTAAACATGGCTTGTTGACGTCCAGGTCTGTTGTTTTATGCTGTAAACAGGAAATTGGAGGTGCAGCTGCCTCGCTTCCTGTTGGAGCGCTCCAACACTCTGCGCGACGCCTTGCAGGCTCTCGACGTCACTAAGGTGTTTCAGGACGACGCTGAGATCGTCAACATGGGAGCTAAAGGACCCATACTGGCTCAGGTGACTTTCTGTCCAAGTTCAAACATCATGTTGTGTCCCTGCTTGAGCTGTTTGGTTTCTGGTCTTCAGGTTTATCATAAATCCGCCATGACTGTCGACGAGAGCAGTGACGACGTCAACGCAGGAGGCAGAGCCAACACCTTCTCCACCCCTCCTCCTCGGCTGACCGTCAACAGGCCCTTCGTCTTCATCGTGTACCATCAAGCGACCCGCAGCGTGCTGTTCATGGGCCGAGTCCGCAACCCCACTGTGGAGTAAAACCAGGCCCCGCCCACCTGTGGTCATACAGACTCAGAGTCCTCATGACATCACTGATTCTGAGTCACAGGTGAAGGACAGCTGCTCATGGAGGTATTTATAGGTGAACGCCGCCCTCTGTTGGTGACGAGCAGGAAGAATTCTCCATACGATAAGGAAGCGAGCGTCTACTCGTGCACGACAGGCTAGCTAACTTTAATCAGCCACGAGTAGACGCTCGCGCTGCCGTTTGGAAGAAAGAAGAAAATGTACATTAAATGTGTGTTTTTGATTTTAGTTGAACTGACTTAAAAACTTTGAGTTTGGGTGATGTTCTGATAAACACACCTAACGATTAATGGTGAACTAATAATCATCCACCTCGGCTGGACTTGTTTAGTATATGTTGGCATGACAACCACTAGCATACGTACAAATACTGCATGTCAAGACTGAAAACATTTACTGTGTTTAACTGTAAAACTATTGAAATATGTTAAACCTTCACTGTTAAATATTAAACCTTCAAATGTCCTTTTTTCCCATCAGTCTCTGATTTGAACACTAAAAACGTCTCACTCAGCACCACATGTGATGTCAGCCTTTAACCAACCAATCAGGTGTCAGCAGGTGAAACCAAGAAGGACACACCATCGGTTTCTACGTGAGGAGTTTATTGAACCAATCAGGTGACAGGATGAGATCATTAGAATACACAGTGCTCAGAATATAAAAGCAGCCGGAGTCTGCTGTCTTTGTTAGTGATGCGTTGTGGGTAACATTCCGAACTGCTCCCTGACTGCTGATTGGCTGATGGCCTGGTGGAGGTATGATGTCATCGTCATCTTCAGTCGCGTCCTGACTGGACGCTGAAAGAGTTTGACTTCCTGTTTCTGTTGGTAAAAAAGAACACAGCACACAAACACCTGTCAAAACTGCTGATCATTCTGACGTTTTCTGTTCTAAAGAGACAAGCAAATCAGGTTCAGGTCTGGCTTAAACCCTAACAGGGCTAAACTGGATTAAACAAGACTAATCTAGCACTAAAGCAAGACAAAAAAAACAACAAACTAGAACCCAGTTTAAAGTCGGAACTCAGCAACATCAGGGCTAAACGAGATTATACTAACACATAATCTGAAGTTAAAAACTGAAAAAAATAAAAATAAAGAAACAACAAAGGCAGAAAGTCAGAATTAAACTTTAGGAGCAAAATGGCATTAATCCAGGGGATAAATGAAGTGCAAAAACAAACGGAAGAATGACTGAAAACAGCCCTAAACTATTTTAAAAGCAGAAATGGGCTAAACAATGTCATGACTAAAAAGGGTTAATCCAAGATTTCCATCGAGTCAAACGCGGACCGACCTATTCTAAAAGGAGCAATAAATTAGACAAGGTTAAATCAGCGTCAAAGCTGGATCCAACTAGGTCACTAACACGATCTGCAACAGACCAGAATAAAAATGGAGCTGTACAAAACCAGGGATTCATGGGTTCATGGGTTCAGGCCAGTTTTAAGATGGAAATAAACTGAATTTAAACAGAACTGAACATGATTAATAAACTATTGTGATGGAACCACAAAAGAACATCAGGACTTTGTTGAAACCCCCTTTAGTAACTGTTGTGGAAGATTCAGCGAGAGAGTGCTGATTCATGTCGACCCCTAAGATTGGTTCAGTCAGCGTTTTGGTGGGGGGAGTCCTTTATCTGCTCTGAGGGGTTCGTTACTCACAGGGTTCCACCACCAGAACCAGAACATTTCAGAACTCACATTGACAGCTTTCTGGACTGGCTGTCCTTCACGCCACAGCCCCGGTCCATTGTTTTACTGCGCTGGTCCAAGGTACTGGTCCTATGTTCTCTCTGGTCCAGGGTGCTGGTCCTATGGTCTCTGTGGTCCAAAGTACTGGTCCTATGGTCTCTTTTGTCCAGGGTGCTGGCCCTATGGTCAATGGTACTGGTTCTATGGTCCAAGGTACTGGATCTATGCTCCAATGTAACAGTTCTATGCTCCATCATATTGTTCCTGTGGTCCATGTTATTGGTTCTGTGGTCCAGTGTATTGGTTCTATGATCTCTCTGGTCTAGGATGATGGTCTTGTGATCCATAGTACTACTTCTGTGGTCCAGTGTACTGGCCCTGTCCAGTAGGCTGGTGGTGTTGCTGCGGATCAGAACTGGCATAGAAGAGGTGGACTGGGTCGCTATAGTGAAGTGTGCAGTCCTCAACGAGTCATCTGTAACACACAAATGATGCATGAATAAAGTCACACAATGATTGTCCTCCCTAACTGTGATGGCCATGCAGTCCCCAAAACCAATACCTGAATGTAGTGGTAATTTTAAGGCGGTGCCTTTGCTCGATAACATGGATGATTTCCCGTGTCCAGATGTGCTGCTAAGCTCTTTTGATTTCCTGGAACACAGAACCAGAACACAAAGCATAAGAACACTTGTACCTTATTTTGTCAATGGTCTAACATCCCAGGTGATGGACAGAGACAGAATGACCCCTAAACACCAGACACCCAGCAGTGATGTAATACTGTCCGGACCCCAGCCTCCGGCCAGAACCCAGGACACTTGAAGTGGTACCACTTCACCAAGGTGATGACTTCAACCTTTGGAGTTGAGAAAAGACTAAAATTGATCTCCACCAGTTTGTAACATTCTTTTTCTTCATGAATGTTCGAACCTCTCTAAAGCCCCTTTTCCACCAAGCAGTGCGGTTCAGTTTGGTTTGGTATGGTACACATTTTTTTGTGTTTCCATTGTCAAATGCTGTGAACGGTCCCCTTAAATAGCGAACCCTACCGTTCTAGTGTTGTCACCCTTCACTTGGGGTACCAACCAGAGCTAAAGGAGGGGTAGACCCACTGCAGTCCGCTGTCTGCTGGAACGAATCGTCACTTCGCTGCGACAGTTAGGCCATCTTTCTCCTGGCGGCGTGCAGCCTTTTCTCAAACAGAACCTGTCCACTTTGTGTGATAACCAACCGAAAAGAAACAAAAGGAAATGCTGGATGTCCTCCATTGTTTCCTTTGTTTGTTTTTACAGTTTGTTTCTCTATGGGTACACACTGTGTCGTGTTTCTACCCCTCCCACCAGGAAATGGATGGTACGGTCGCCAGTGGAGACACGTGCCTGTAATGAGCTCTGTGCCGTAGGGAACTCAACTGAACCGTACTGCTTGGTGGAAATGTAGCTTAATGCTCAGTCCAGAGGTTATACCAAAGGAAGAAGTTCAGGTGCTCGGAACCACCACTTGTTTCATTCAGCTACTACCCAACCACCAAGAATGGGTTACCCCAAGTAGTCCTGACTATGACTTCACGTTGATTGCACTCATCAAACTTAAGCTTTGTTTTTACACTTTTTCTTTAGCGAGAAGAAAACTGTGATGCTTCAACCAGCATAACTATTAAGTCAGGCTAAGAACAACCGGCTTGGCTTCCAGTTCCTTTCATTCATACTTTACTGGATTGACTAATATTTTATTTAACATTGTTTTCCCGGCATCAAAAGTTTCAAATAACTCTGAAAAGTTGGTGGAAGCCAGAAACAAAGATCAGTGGGAGCTCTGATCATTAATCCAGTCGTGTCTGCATTGTTCATCCTCTTCCTGATCTCATGGCTCAACTTACCGTCACTTTTGAGAAAGGCACTGTGGTTTTTAAGGCAACAGTTTAAAGAAGTCTTACAGGGGTCTATCTGAGTTTGTAGATTTGGACGTCGTGGGCTGACTACTGAGGGATCGACTCCGGGACAGTTTGGCCTTCCTCATTTCTTTACCTGTCAGAAGAAGAAACATCATCGTGAGCACTCATGACTGGCAACATGCACTATGGTTGTACTGAACCACGTGTCCCAAACTCTCAACACACACAGATGTTTCAGCTATATGAAGCCGATTTCCATTTGTGTCTCTTCTCTGAAACTTTGGCTTTTATGCCTTAATTACATCAAAAAAACATCCACACGTCATCACCATTAAGGCTGAATTCCAACAGTTACACACTGATATTATCATTCATTTGCACGAGTGTTTGCGTCCACCTGAAAACTGCGTTTGGTCACGTGCATCCACTTGACCAAACCCACCAATCACAGCCTGTCTTACCGGAGGATAAGGTGGCCCCGGACGAGGACACTGACATGGATTTGATAGCAGATAAGCTGGTCTTGCTGTCTCTTCCTGTCACAGAAAGTAAGTTTAGAGGATGGACTACAATCCCATTTCCTTCCCCCGTGACCCTGCCCATTGTTTTGGAGCGCCCTCTACTGGGTGGGTTCCCTAAAGACATGCCATGTGCTGCATAGGGGGCTAATGACCTCTATTCCCACAATCCCCAAAGTAAAGGGACACCCTACCCTAATTGGCCATGTTCAGAACAGATGGGTAAGACCAAGTGACAAGGAGTCAAAATGACACTGAACTTTTCCTTCACATCTCTTTATACGCTGATTTCATGCCAAGCGACAGTTGACAGTTTAGCTCACGTTTTCTCTCTGAGTGTTTTTCAGAGTTCAGTCTGTCATCACTCTGCTGGCGCTCCAGATGCTCCTGGAGACAGAGGAGATGTCAGTAAAGGAAAGCAGGAAGTGGTTCAGACTGTTTGGCTCTGTCAGGGTCTGTTAGGTTTAACTCACCATCTCCAGCAGCAGAGTCTCCTCCTTTTCCTTCTTCTGGTCCAGTAAATCCCTCTCCTGCCTCTTGTGAAACTGCAAAGATGCCACAGCGCGGATGGAGGACCATCAGCTGTGAAAATACAGTGCTCGGCTTTGTCCTGCAGTTTAACCTGATAGGAAAACAAGCTGCTTACCGGCTCAGTGAGGTCCAGCTTGTCCAGTTCCAACACTGTCTGAAAAACATTTTGACCACAGTGAGTCCATCATGGATCATTGTTCTCACTGACCTACAGAGTCTTATGACTGTTCTCATGTGGCGAGGAGGTTACCTTGCGGATGGTAGCCACCACGTCCTTGTCTTTCTCTCTGCAGAGGAGTTTCTGGACGCAGAAGTCGAGCTGCTGCAGCATCTGCTTGTCAGCCGGCAGGCGGAGCGACGAACGCAACCTGGGCAACAGCTGGCACAGCTTGTACCTGACGAATAGGAGAGCAGATGGATGGACAGGTGTGTCACTTCAGACGCAGGAAAGATGTTACCTGCCACACAGCACACCATCAGGGCTACCTGACGTTGGCGACCGGGTCGTGGACCAGCTCCAGTGCTGGGATCAGGAAATGTTTGTTGAAGTATTTTCTGGAGAAAATCTCAGTGGCTGTTTCACAAACGTCAAGGAACCTCAGACGGTTCCAGTAGCTCCGCCCCTGAGCCAGATCTGAAGGTCAGAAGCACAGTGAGAAGAAGCAGCAGCTGGTTCTGCCCAGATAACACTGCAGTATTCTCACCTTGGATTAGTCTCTCCATCAACTCCCGACGCTGCTCCTGTTTACGGTTGTACCGCAAGAACGTGCAGAACGTCCGCGCCGCTTCTTTCTGGACTGGCAACACCTTCTGAAGCAACGACAACCAGAGGGGAAGTTACCTTCCGTTCACCAGATTTACCTGTTGTATCGTGTCGTTTCTTGTCCTCTTGTGCCCTGTCGTGTCTAGTTGCGCTGACATTAGTGGTGAGGATGATGAAGATGCGTGGGGAGAAGCTCTGGTGCAGCAGCTCTCCAGGCAGTAGTCTGGCCAGGCAGCTGTAACGCTGCAGCAACTTCTCGTGCAACCGCCAGCGTAGAGAACATCCAACCTTCTGCTCTGCCATCAGCAGGGCTGACAGCAGCTCCGGGAACTGATGAGGAATCACAGGAACCGAAGGCGAACACAGTGGAACCAGAGGAGAAAAAAAGAACCAAGATGAGAGATGAGCAGGGGAAAAAAATACAGGTTAAAAAAAGAGAAAAGAAGAACTGGTTTTAGTGGTAGACGTTTATTTTACCCCCTTGTTGTCCAGTGCTGGGTTCTCTCCTCTGCCAAGAACAACCTCCAAGGTCTCCTCCAGGTGATTCATAAGAGCATCCAACACCTCAACAACAACAACAATAAATGATGCAGTGCATGAAACCACCAAAGATAGCACAGAATCAGAATGGCTGGATTGTCCGACTCAACATGGGACCAGTATGTAGAACAGGATAAACAAAATGACAACATTTCACCATTAAAAACAAAAACACAACAAAAGATACACAAACAACATGTGGCTTGGTGGAGCAGAGTTGGTGGTGGACTCACCTCCAGAGCGTCATCCTGCAGCAGAGCGAGGAGCTCTTTGTGGACCAGCTGGACATTTGAACCGAGCAGCTTCACCACCTGACAGGAAGGGAGGGGGGAGTCAGGAGACTCCTGAAGTCTGGTTTTATTCCACAATCTGGACTTTTGCTGTTAGTTAATTTTTAACTGAGAAGTTTTATTTGAGAGGCAGGAAGTGAGGATGTGACATTGACAGGCATTAGTTCAGAGTAGCTCATGCTGCTGTTTCACTTTTACACTTACATAAATTAACAAAGCGGTCGTTAACATCTCAGAATTAATTCACACCGTTTCTATTGAATACTGTATGTTTTCTGCCGTCCATTTTCTTCAAACTTTACACAAAGGTCCAATCTGACTCAGGGATGAAGTGTTTAGATTTTGGAGGTCAAAGGTCAAGGTCACAGCGGCCTCATGCGACCTCACTTGTAGATGTGAAAGCTACACTATAACTCAGAGGTCTTTACTTCTTTTCCCAAAACAGCAACAAAACAAGAAGCTCCTGTTCCTGTAAACATCCACCCAAACCTCATTGGTTCTCCCAACATTCATGTTCAGGTTCGTCCAACCTGACGTCATTCCTGACTTATCAGGAATCACGTGACTCTCTTCAACGTCTGTTACAGTTTGACCCTCAAACACTAAAGCAGCTCTGTGATCCAGAGTTTATTACAGAACCTGCAGATTTCTACCAATCACAGCAGCTCACCACCGAGGGGTTATTTTTCTAGTCAAATGTAAAGTAATGTTAGCTTGTGATTGTTTGAATGCTAAGGTTGTGTTGTCTAACGTTAGCTCATAGGTGATCAAATATGTTGTTTTATGTCCTGCTCTGCTTTTGTTTCTTTGAGTGTCTTTATTTTGGTGGAGAGTCTGAGTGTGGTTTTTGCTGGTGCTTCCTGAGCTACACACCATCAACTGCATGTTTAAACCTGGTTCAGCTCTCCACCCGTCACCGTTCGTTCCGCGTCCTCTGTGGGAACTGTGGCCAAGGGTTCCCTCTGAGGAAGCTGTTTCTAGTGTAGCCGTTCCTCCGGTGACTTTCCCCGATCCTAAATTTGCCTCGGCTTTCCTTCCATAGCCTCGAGCCCCCCACTTCAGCCTGCCAGCTGCTGACAGCCGCCTGCCCAGTCTCTCAGGGTTTTGGAACTCAGTGAACAGTGAATTTGTTTCTCTCTGAAAACTACTGGAAATACAAAACTTGTTTTGTAATTAATCCCTTTTAAGGTAAACCCCAGTCTCGGTTTCTGTGTTTGGATCCTGAACTGTAACTAAATCTTAAGAGTTTTATCATCAAATACCCCCCAGACTGTCACTATCCGTTGTTTATAGTGAAATGATAACGATTTGTATGATTACCTACATGTCAGTGACTTGCACTGAGGAACACGGCAGCATGGCGATATCTGTGCATTGCCTACCCTCATTGACCACGGACAGATAGGTCATTGACCACGGACAGATAGGTCATTGACCACAGACAGATAGCTCAACGGTTCTCTTGAACGACCTCTTCCTGTCTCTGAGAGGGATATTTCCTGTGGTGCCACCCTCAGGACAAACGGTGCAGTTTTAGCTGCACTGCTGGTGAGCCTGTCAGAAAAGACCAAACATGAGGATTCTGTTGCTTCATTTTGCTTTTTTCTGACCTGGTGGTAACTGGCTGCAGCACTTCGTCGAACGCTGACTTCTGGGTCGCCACAAAGACTGGAGAAAGATGGGTAGAGCTCTGATGGGAAGTGAGTCGAATCAGAGAACACAACCATGGCCTGTGGAGAGAGATACAGAGCAGGAAGTGACATCAGCTGGCTGCAGGACTGAAGATGGCGCCGACGTGACGCTGTGCTGAGTGTTCTGGTGTCTACCGGCAGGTTGTAGCAGCAGTTGCAGCGGATCAGCGTCGACTCGTTGTTGTTGTCCGTCTGATTTCCTTCAGTCTGCAGACCAGCGAGACATAGCACCTTAAACCTCTTCAGCAGTCGACTCTTCTGCTCATCTGACAGAGAGCCTGACACAACAACAACAACAACAACAACAACAACAACAACAACAACAACAACAACAACAACAACAACAACAACAACAACAACAACAACAACAACAACAACAACAACAACAACAACAACAACAACAACAACAACTTTTTTTTTCTGCTCTCCCTCTGGTTACACCTGCACCGACCCTGCTGCCCCATACGCCCAAAGTACCCCCACGAGGTACCCAGTACCCAGATGGACAAGCTCCCGGGACTGCTCCAGAATCCCTGCTTGTCAACATTCTGGTCCACAACTCTTATTACTATGAAAATAAATGGGCACTAAAACTGTGTTCTTGCCAGAACACAGATAGTGTCCTCGACCTCCAGGCACCAACCAGGAGGCTTGTCATCAAAGACCACCCATGGATGTATCTCAGCAATCTCTGGTGCCTCAGGGACCTCCACCAGAGGACATTCCGCAACTTTTAACCAAACCCAACAAGATTCCTTTTTCAACTCCACGACCTCCCGTGCTTGTGTTGTCTACCGTCCCAGTTCAGACTCACTGCATCTTTCACTTTAGCCATCAGTCCATTTTTCCATACCCATCACATAACCCAGGTGATCAGCTGACAGCTCTTCTCCTCTCTCGCCCATATTAACAAGAAGTACAGTTGCAGGTTTGATGACTGTTCAGGTACCAAGTACTTTTAAGAACTGCTTTATGCTCTAACATGTCTTTTTATAGACAATCCATGACAAGCACGGCCACGGTCACTCCCAGGAAATGACTCTACCGTTGCTCCAGAATTGAAGTCCTTCAGCAGAAATATGGAGTCCTAAAGGTGACATTCTCCAGGAGAGTCCCTCAGAGACAGCACCTGGGTCAACCCAGCAACCAGGCACTCTGGGCAACAGCTGCAGTGGAAGGGCCCTGTCATGCCTTAACTACTCAAGGTAACATGTTCCTTAACTTGTTTCTCTAAATTCTTTTCATCTAACCCCCAACTCAGATGCATTTCTCTCTCAAGACACCGGAGTCGATTCCTCCGACACCTGAGCTCTCAGCCTTGTGGGTCTTCACAAACCTTTCTAACACGATAAGACGCTAACTGCCTGCCAGCTGCTTGTCATCTGATGCTAATAATAAATACATCAGTAACTTTTCAAGCTCTTCAAGAAACGTCAAAGGTTACTACTTAAGATATGAGCAAAATGTGAACCTCTGTCTCATATTCTCTGCCACCACGCCTCCTTCTGCAGCTAACATGAACTTCTTCTGCTTCAGTTTCAGAAATATTTGACTCTAATGTTCTCAGTCGTGCTTTCAGTTCTGTGTGGAACCGGTCTGGAATCTCACCTGTCAGTCCACTGCAGAGCTTCCCAAACTGGAAGGACAGAGAAGCCACCACAGCTTCGTCCGCCTGCGACGACACCTCGCACACCGACATCACCAGGGGAACCACAACATGGAGTCTGTCATCTGAGAGACAAGCAGGGGGGTTTGAAGGTGTTTCCACAGAGACCTGCACTGCTGACCCACGGCCGGCTGGATCCAGGTCCCCAAGGTGCAGTGTGTAGGATTTTTGGGCTCCATTGGCAGAATTGAGTTAGACACGACATTCGACACTTCATCTCAGAGTGTTTAGTAGGAAGCAACTGGACTTCTTATCTTGTTTGAAGACGTTTCGCCTCTCATCCGAAAGTTTTCTTCAGTTCTGAAGAACTTCAGACACTTCAGAACTGAAGTCCAGTTGCTTCCTATTAAACACTCCAAGATTAAGATGACCTGGATGACTGAGAACCTGTACGGACATTCGACACTTCAAAATGTTGTGTAGTTGTTACATTAGAAAGTGCTTTCATACCTTCGAACTAAAAACTCAAGTACACACAAATATTTTCTTTCTCCCAAAGATGCTTTCTGTCATTTTAGGTCGTTCTTATGACGCCAACTTCATATTCGTACAGTGGGAGGAAGTTTAGATGCGGTGGCCATCTTTATTTGTGTCAGTAAACCTCACCATTATTAAATCCTACAGCTTTGAGAAGGAAAAACAGCCTTTTGTGAGTCCGCGATGCATATTTGTTTCAGTCCTCATAGCCGTGAGTTGAAATCGGCTGACTTTGACTGACCACAGATCGGCCCGATGACTCACCGCTGTCCATTATCTCCATCAGGTTGATGATGGTGTCGAAGGCGGCGAGGCGCACGCTGCTCTCCTCGTCTTCGGCGAGCTCCACCAGTTCAGGGAGCAGCTCGGTCCTGGTGTCGTCCACCCTGAGAGAGCGACAGGAAAACGGCAGTCTCACCACAGCGGGACATTTGATTTGCGTAGCTGGTTTTAGTCTGCGTGTGGTGGCCATTACCCGGCGGCTCGGGCTATGATCTCCAGCTGACGGCACATACATGCCCGGACCTCAAACTCCACGTCCTGACACAAAGAGCGAACCAGCGGCAGCAGCTCCTTCTTCACTCTGACACGCAGGAAACCCTCCGGTTAGAGAACACCTGAGCTCTAACTACAGAAGCACATCTGATCGCCCGGCGGTCAGCAGCATCGTGAGTAAAAATCATCAAATGCTGCCTGATGCTGCGGTAATTAGACAACACTTCTGGGGGAGTGTATTCGTGTAGTACTACAATGTGGTGCCGCAGCTCACATTTGGGAATCAAACTTGGCGGCGACTTTCCCTAAAATGCGACAGCTGGCCAGACGAGCCTGAGGAGAGTGACACAGCTGCGACTGACAGAGGAGGGGGTTCAGCACCTGCAGAGAACGAGACGGGTACAGACAGAGCGACAGGTAGGAAAAACATGGTAGAGGTCCTGAGCAGGAAGACAGGTGGAGTCTTCAGCTCCTGTGGAGACAGACAGGCAGAGAGAGGAAAACCTGCAGGGAGACGGCTAAAGACAACAGAGGCCGTCAGAGAGAGAGAGAGAGGTGAAGAGACATAGGTATAAAGACAGAGAGAGACAGGAACTAGACCGGTATCAACTAGATTAGTCGGCATCTTATTGCCCAAGTTGAGTTAGCCTGTATGTTTTGATTAATCTGGAACCTTAACCGTTTCTAATACTGATCAATAATCAGTGATTGGCAGCTGTTTTGAGGTAATTGATCAGTAAGAGCGATAACTGTACCTCCTGTTTGATGGTCTCCTTGGGCAGGGCGTTTATGGCTGACAGCAGAGTCTCCAACCAGGCGTTGCTCACCACTGAGACAAACACCAACAGCAACGACATCGCCGACATTGTCAATGCCGACATCGATACTGAGGTCAACATCAGCACCACAACTGACACCAACCTCAAAGTCAACATCAACATTGACACCTGTCGGTGGTTCTGGTGTTGCTACCTGTGTCCCGGTGGTTCAGGTGCAGCAGGACCGTCTTCAGGATGGAGTAGGTGTGCGTGTGGATCAGGATGATGTCGTCCTGCAGGATGGTCAAAAACGACGTTGCTGCTGCCAGCTGGATCTCTGCACCGGCTCCATTCAGGACCTCCTGTAGCAGTGTCACATGATAGGTTACCTGAATGACACCACCTCTCGACTACCGGCCGTCCACACGTTGCCCACCTGTCACTGCCTTCACCCTGACCTGAGGTCATTTACGTACCCGGACCTTCGGCACCACCCGACGAAATGTCTCGGCTGGATTCTGGCGAACGAGGCTCGGAAGGTTACTGATGACGCTCGCTCTCTGCACTTCTTGACCCACACTGGCAAGACAAGAGGGAGACGTACGTTAAACGCATCCCGATTTGGATCTGAACCGATAAAGAGCCCACACCTTGTCCACAAACAGCTGAATCTCTGCCGCGAGCTCAGGTTCCGGATTCAGTGTGTGTGCAGGAGTGAGTGGACCCTGTAGCGTCAGTCCTGGTTCTGTGGCAGGTTTCAGTGAACTAGTTCAGGGCCCCTGGGATCATTTCCTTCAATGTTTCATTGGTTTCAGACTTGACCGAGTCATAGAGAAACCTTCTAATAGAAACCTGCGAATGAAAGAATTCTCGTATTTCTGTCATTCTTTGATTACTGCCTCTACTCTGGAGCCTCGACATCCTTTGCATGTTGACTTTCAGGCGCTTCCGTCAGGCCTGAGGTTTAGTCTCCCCAACGCAGCGCAAACAGCCGTCGAGCGGTGAGCTCCAGCTCGCTGGGCCGGTTACAGCTGAGTGTGAAGCGGGGGGACGAGGGTCAGTCTGAGGCCATGGTTCTCAGCCCAAAAAGGCTGGATTGCCCACTCTGGGTTCAGGAAGAGTGGCTGCCCCAGGTTCAAGTATTTCTGGGTCTTCATCATGAGAGAGTGGGAAGTCACGTGATCTGCTCAGAGATCGAACACTCGGCAAGTCTGAACTTCTGTTTTGTTCTTGGCTCTCACAGATGCCTGAATCCAAAAAAACAAACCGAAAACGAAAAACACCGGCAGTGTCACCACAAGTGGACTTTCGGGCTCAACTCCTGCAGAACTCAAACACGTGTGAACTCGTCGTTCTACGTGGTCGAGTCACCGAACGCACCTGAGCAGGTAGACGGCTCTCTCGATGTCGTTCAGCTCTTCATCCACAGTCAGCTGATCGATCTCCTCCGCAGTCTGACAGGAAACAACAAACCGTCAGTCAGTGACGCCCTACGCTCGCACGTCGGCCATCTTTATTTCACGGTGAAGACGCCCCCTGCTGGACATTAAAAAGAAAGCATGTTTGCGAGGCGGCTGAGAAAACACACACAAATGGAAAACTATAAAAACAACGTGGCGGTTCTAATCCTCCACACAGTGGACAATGAATTCAGTGGGTCCAGAAGAAGAGCTGAGCTGCTGTGATTGGTAGAAATCTGCAGGTTCTGTAATAAACTCTGGATCGCAGAGCTGCTTCAGTGTTTGAGGGTCAAACTGTTCAAACTGAATAAAAAATACAAGTAAATAAGGATACATGAAACAGCAAATATTAGTGGTGCTAATTAAATCAAATTAAATCAACGTGGTGAAATTAAGACACTGAAGTTTGTCACATGCTTATTGAATAACTAGTTATAAAAAGTGATTGATGATATTGATGGTATGTATATCAGTGACCTTTGACCTCCAACATTTAACCAGTTCACCTTCCAGTCCAAATGTAAGTTTCTGCTAGATTTGACAAAAGTCTCTCAATGCGTTCTGGAGATGTTGTGCTCACAATACTTCAGGTCACATTGACCTTGACCTTTGACCTCCAAATGTTATCAGGTCATCCCTCAGTCAGAGTGGATGTTTGTGCAAAGTTTGAAGAAAAGCCCTCAGAGCCATCTTGAAACGTCACATTCACCAGGATGGACGGAGAGAGGACGCCGGCTCAGGCGCTGACGGTCGGCGCCGTGCGGCCATCAAAAACAGTCGCGAATCGTCGCACTGGAACCACTTACAGCTCAAACAAGCGGAAACTGTGAGGGAACCTGAAGAACTATGAACGGCTGGGACGGCTTTAATGGGCCTTCGCAAGCTTGTCAGTCCAAATATCACCGTCCTGATATTTCAGTCAACTTTACATCCGTGATCAGTGCGTCCACCGTCAGTTTCCTCTGGAAACGTCAATATCTGTTCCGTCTGCGCTCGGCGTGATCGATGAGCAAATCGATGTTAGGAAACGGACGTCTGAGTCACCGTCAAACATCCTGTATGTCCGTATCAGAACCGTGTCCAGAGGACGCGGTTCGTCAGCGGCAGGAGGAGCTGGAGTCGTGTGAGGAAGAGTAGCACAGACCGTCCTCACACACACACACACACACACACACACACACACAGAGTCACTGCTGATTGGACGGATTCAGACTGTAGCGCGTGTGGGAGAAGATGGGGGTGTGTGACTGCGTCAACATGACGTCAGGTTTCTCCCATTAGAGGACCCCCATAAGCCCCGCCCACTCACAGCTGCAGCAGCCTGAAGCCCCGCCCCCACCTCCCTTTCCTCAGTGTGAACAGAGCCCCAGAAAACATTCATATTTATAAATGATCGTTTGTTATTATCTATATTATACATAAAATAAAGAGCATTACAAGAAACAATCAAAGTGAAGTTAAAGCGTGAGAAAGTGATTGGCCCCGCCCACTTCAGTGCGGACGCGAACCACGTGAT
>KV751387.1:1294009-1345243 GCA_001698575.1 Mola mola | reverse complement strand
CTGTATTCAGGGTTGGACGGCGCTGCAGGAGGCTGTGGGTCAAAACAACGTGGAGATCTGTGAGATGCTGCTGAAGGCCGGCGCCAAACACGACCTGAAAAACGTGTACGGCATCTCACCGCTGTTCACCGCGGCGCAGAGCGGCCACGTCGCCGCGCTGCGCTTCCTCCTCAAGCACGGTACGAGTTCACTGCTTTAATTGATTGTTCTCCCGCTTCGGTTAATCGCTACCTCGTGCTCCAAACTGCTAATGACTAGCTAGTTACCTAGTCACCTAGCTAGGTGGAGGTAGCTACCAGTGCTAACTGCTAATATCTTCCGCTGCTAACTTTTAACTACTGATGTGACTGCTGTCCACTAACTACCACTGCTAACTAATACCAGGAGGCTTCTGGTAACTGATAAATGTGACTCACTACCAACAACTTTGCAAAACCTTTATTTGGTGCTAATTTCAGTTTTTATTTTGGCCCATCTGCTAACATGGAGGGAGAGGGGCTATACTGCCGCCAGCCACCCGGGGGCGTCCAGATGCTCACGTCAGCCATCTTTATTTTCCCAGGTCTTGTTCTACAGTGATGTCACACCGTACTGACACACCTGAGAACGCCTGAGTCCATAAATCCGACACCCACTGCGCTAACTGTTGCTACATGCTGACAGCTGTCATTTGAGGCAGCGAGTGGACAAAAGCTGCACAACATTATTCTTATAAAGCCAGAGCAGCGCCCCCTTCTGCCCAGTGACGTTATCCAAACCTAAATGTGTGCAGTCACGTCTTTAGGACTGATCAGCTCGAGCAGGAACGCTGGCACTGAGCGCGCTAAAAATCGGATGGAAGCGTGTTAGCATGAGCTAACGTCACACTTTAAACATTAGCACAGGTGCTGACCGCCGTCCCTCCCGCAGGCGCAGACATCAACAGTCAGGCGGCTGACGGCGCCACCGCCCTGTACGAGGCTTCTAAAAATGGCCACGCCGACGTGGTGGAGTTCCTCCTCTTTCACAAAGCCGATGCCAACAAACCTGGAAAGACGGGATTGTTACCGCTGCACATCGCCGCCCAAAAAGGAAGTGACACGTAGGCGCAATGAATGTTTTCTTATTTCAACAGGAAGGTCTCGAAGTTCTAAATCAGGAACGTTTTCACGTAGATTCAACATTTAAAACGTAAAAACGCGACTTTGAAAATGAAACATAACCTTCTAATTGTTGAAGCGATGAGTGGCCACCAGGGGTCCTTCTGCACTCATTTTCCTGTTTCCAGCATCGTCTCCCTGTTGATCCAGTCCACCAGTAAGGCCAGAGTCCGGCGGACCGGCATCAGTCCGCTCCACCTGGCTGCCGAGCGGAACCGTGATGAGGTTCTGGAGATTCTGATGGAGGCGGGCTTCGACGTCAACGCTCAGCTGTCGGAGGAGTGGTCGAAGCTTTACGAGGACCGCCGCAGCACGGCGCTCTACTTCTCCGTCTTCAATAACAACATCGAGGCCGTGCGCTCGCTGCTGGCGGCCGGCGCCAACCCAAACCTGGACCTGTTCAGGCCGCTGATGGTGGCGGCCAGGCACTGCTGCATCCAGACCGTCACCCTGCTGGTGGAGCACGGCGCCGACATCAACGCCTGCATCCCGACGCACCCCACCACCTTCCCCGCAGTCTACATGTTCTCCATGAAGTACCTGCCCTTGTTCAAGTACCTGCTGGACCACGGGGGCCACGCCCTCTCCTGCTTCACCTGTGTCTATGGCAACGGCCCCCATCCACCGATCAATACCGCCCGATCGGAGAGGGGTGGCCTCCCCCAGGCCAGCAGAGTCCTGCCAGACACGCAGCACAGGAGGGGAGTCCAGGTGAGCCGTGTCCGCCGACATGTTGAAGTAGAAGTTACAGAGCCGGCCGGCCTGTTTAAACAGGTTAGACCCGGTTTCAAAAGGTTAAATCCAGTTTAACTGTTTAAACAGGTTAAACCCAGTTTCAAAAGGTTACGTCCAGTTTAGCAGTTTAACCAGCTTCAATCCTGTTTGAATACAGTTGAACCGTTGGGTTGATCAGCAGTTGTGTGATTGACAGTTCTGTGAGATGATCTCAGCCTCCAGCATCAGTCGGTGGGCGGGGCCGATCATCGACATACTGTTGGACTACGTTGGTCACGTGACTCTCTGCTCCAGACTGATGGAACACCTGAATAGTTACTCCGACTGGAGCGTCATCAAGGAGAAGGCAGGTGAGTCAGCAACTGATAACGAGCCGATAATTGACCAGGCGCTCAATGCGCGATCAGTGCACAAAGAGGGACGTGGTCTTACCGGTGTGTCTGGTTTCCTGCAGCCCCCCCGCGGCCGCTCCTGCAGCTCTGCCGGCTGCAGATTCTGCAACTGGTCGGACGTCGACGTTTGAACAAGTTACCGCTGCCTGCAAGTCTGATCCGCTTCCTGAAGCACCAGCAGGGAGCTGAGGAGGCAGCTGAAGCCGGAGCTGAAGCCAGCTGACCAGTTTCTACGAGCAGTTCCACCAGTTTCCCACAGGGGGTCATGACAGAAGCTGACTCGAGTGTTTGAGGAGCCGCCTGAAGAGAAGCTCCTGGTCGACCACGTTCGAATCAAACCAAACAGCTGATCCTGCTGATTGTCCCAGGAGTTGATGAAGTTCAAGCTCCTGCTCAGTGTGATGAGCAGGAGGTGATTTAATGCTGAACATTTAGCTGAGCGAAGGCAGCAACACCCGCGCTGTGTAAACACTTTAGTTAGGTTGGATTAAAGGTCAAACGTCACAGGTGAATGTGTGATGCTGTAATTCCACTGTTTCTTTTTCTTTCAAAGTCATAATAATAATAATAACAGGAAGTTGCGTTTGTGAAGCGCTTTTATTAAGCGTGTGTCCAGAGATTTCACATAAATGTCACGTGATTATCTTTTAATACAACAAATAGACAGCTTGAATGTCCAAACCAAACCGGACATCAAAGCCAACACGAGTTTTGTGCACCTCGCACGGCCACGTTAGCCACGTTAGCAGCATTCGTCAGTTTAGCGTCCTCACAACAACTCGACAATCGCATGTCGTACAGTTTATGTGCAGTTTTATTCTTCCTTTGTCTGAAAATTTGATTTGCATTTGAAATGAATAAAAACATTATTACAAACAAATCGTTTTGTCCACTTTCTTATTTGTATCCGTAAATCTGAAGGTGAGACACTCTTATGGAGAACCAAATCTTCCGAAATCAAAAGTATATTTCACTTATTATTTACTTCCATTTCATATATAATTTCATTCCATTTTAAATGTATTAACGTACTGAATATTTAATTCATGTTGTTTCTCTGCCATTTGCTTCCCACACAGATGAACGTGTGTTTGTTCTGTCGGCCGGAAGATTCACGAGCCAGAACCAACAGATTTAACTGACGCCAGCAGCAGTCAGCCGCTAACTCAACCCAGAAGAACAGGAAGTGGAGACGACCTGGAGTTCAGGAGCTGCTGACCCTCTATCGTCACCACGTGACAGGAACAGGAAATGATTGTTATGTTCCTGTCATTGTCACTGACAACGTGCTGCTTGTCACATATGTAAAACGGAACGCTACGCTCACCTCGCTGTCTAAACCCACACAGTGGGTGGAGTTATGACGGCGTTCAGAGGGGACTTCACCGCAGCGCGAAACACATTTGGGACATCTCAGTCAATGATCTCACAGTGGCGTCGATACACAGCGAGCCGATGACTTCACGTCTGCGCTGTGACAGTTTCACAGTCCTCCCGCTCATCAATCAGAGACCGCCCACTCCGTGACATCACAGCCTCGCGGCGCCATACCTTCTGACCTGAAACGCCATCAAACATCTGCAGGAGCCTCTCCGCCAGCTCGTTTTTTTTTTATTCATCTCAGTGTTTTTAACCAAGAACCGTTCAGATCTGCAGATCGGACCCGCTCGCAGGAAATGTAAAAAAATTAATGTGACTTTAAACTCAAAATTATGACTTTGTTTCCTCACAAAAGCTGTTTGTCAAAACTATGAAAAAAGGTCAGAACCGCTGACCAAAACAAAGATGGCCGACACGTCTCCACTTCCTCCCGCAGTACAAACATGAAGCCAGTCATCATCAATAACTAACTGATGAGAAAAATGAGCTACTGAGAATAATGGAGGGGTGGGGCTTGCAGCCAGCCACCAGGGGGCGATCAGGATGTACTGACCCAGCTGCACGCAAACCAACAACAACCACCCAGAACTCCAAAATGTGTCGGTACAGCTCGTCCAGGTGAATCCACGTCTCAGAGACCTGAGATCTTATTAAATCTGAAACAACATAAAAGTTCTGCTGCTGCAGTTCCAGACGTTCTGTAACGTCAGGAGAACGTTCTGGAGAACGTTCTCTTCACGTTCAGGGACAGAACGCTCAGGAGGGAGTGTGTGTGTGTGTGTGTGGGAAGGGGAAGGTCCACTGAGGACACAACACAGTGGTTCATTTCAGCCCCTGTAAGTCAGGAGGAGGAGAGCTGAGAACACCCAGCTGCTCCTGAACGCACCGCGAGACCCTTCTCAGGTTTTTACTGAGACCTCATATCTGGATCAGACAGAGCAACAGCATGTTGGACTCTGGTCTGAGGTGTTCACTCTGACAGGGACTCTGACCTGAAGTGGACTCTGGCCTGATGCAGTCTTGGCGGTGTGTTCGTGAAACAGGGATGCTGGGATTTGTCTTTGCGGTGGTCTTCGGGTTCTTCCAGGTGAGATCTGACGTTCATGGTTAAAATCACGCCGCCTCAGTGCTGATGATGTGAACGCGACCAGATTTTATCTGACAGATTTGACTCGTAATGAAATCTGAAGACATTTCAAACTCGTCTTACGGTCATTTAAAGGGACAGTTCACCAAAAAACCTTCATGTTTCCCTCAATTAGTTTAGTTAGCATAATTAGTCTCTTGTCCACCAAACCAAACTGTGTAGATGAACGAGAGCTACAGGCAGAGGAGGAAAATTGAGTTGTCGACGCCTGTTGAAGACGCCTCTCGCTTTTAATTTATGATTATTAAAATAATTGATAGAAATATTGATTATTGAGTTTCAGGCCACTCAGGCTTGTTTAAGCCTGAGTTTTGTCTACAGGTAAAAACCTACAAAAGGTAACGGACATGCGAGTTCCCCACAACGGAACCCAAAGATGGGAAACATTTATTACATGATGTCCCAAACCTGTGTCTGCAGGCAAGTTGGGGGGTGTGTCCCGGTGTTGCCGTGGAGATGAGCTGTAGGTCTCCTCCTCCTCCTCCTCCCCCACCTCCGCCTCGTCCCCCCTTCAGAAAGACAACCCTCACAGGTAAACGACCGACGAGTTAAAACAATCCAAGTTACAGAAATGACTGTAATTGTCCTGTGGTTGCTGTCTCAGTGGCGCCCCCTGCTGCTCCAGACGTGACCTCCGAACGCCTGCCGCTCCTCATGTTCTCCATCGTGCCTGCAGCGCTCCTCCTCCTCTCCATCACCTTCACCGTGTGTTATAAAGTCAAGAAAGGGTGAGTCGCCTCACTTCCTCCAACACTCGTCTGAACAACAACCGCCTGCTCTCACACACAAACACACCTGCTATATTTCATCCTCTGACATCATCCCATCATAAACAGGCAGACATGTAATGAAATCAAGACTTTACAACTTCAATCTGCTGGGAGAAAAGAAGCTGTTCCTTTCAGAAGTCTGCAGAACGTTTTTTGTACAGATACGTGAAGCTACTGACCTAAATAAAGATGGACGCCACGTCTTCACTGATTGATACAAGAATTATTTCACCAGAAATAGCCTATACACATATAGAAGCTTTCACAATTTATATAAATTCGGAGGTATTGCATTGTATTATTATTAAATCAGCACTTGAAATGGGCGACACGGTGCTGTCGCCTCACAGCAACATGGAGGAGGTGGGGTTTATGACCGATGCTGCAGCCAGCCACCAGGGGTCATCCTGATGTTTGGGCTTCACTTTTGGGGAGCTCTCATGTTGGCATGTAGGCTTGATTTAAAGACGCCAACATGAGAGCTCCCTTAAACTGAAGCACAAGAATTTTGATCGCCGCCTGGTGGCTGGCTGCAGTATGGGTCCTAAACCCTGCCTCCTCCATTTTTTTAGGTAGGACTAAAAACTGAAAGTCACATGAATGTTTCCCAAAGATGGCTTCTGTCATTTATTATCATCACGCTGATGTAGCTTCAAGTGTTTTTCTTCTCACCAGTTTTCAGGGAGGAACAAACTTTCTTTATGGTAATGACCAACCACCAGGGGGCAGAGGTCAATTTGTTGTTGCCTTTGTCATTTTGAGATGACATAATAATTTCATTAAAGTTGCAGATGTTATAGTAGAATTATTTCCCTGGAATATATGTTAAATCCTCTGAAAACAGGACAAAAATTACTTTCCACTGAAAACAGGAAATCGGGTTTTTAAATATTTCTTTCTTGTAGATTTTTGTGACCTAAAATACGTTTTAATACAGGTTACATTCTGCTTTTTGTAGATTTTCCATTAGATTAGTTAGTTTCATCAGAATTATCAAACAGTCTTCATGTTACTCTGTAAAAATATGCTGGATAAAAGAAAGTTTTTATCCGTTTTAACAGTTTATATGTGTACATTAACGCACGGTGAACGCTGCAGGAACTCGCTCAAAATAAAGCAATAATACGGAAACAGCGAGGGGCCGAGTTCCGCCGTGGACACAGAAGAGAATCGAGCCGACAGGCGATGTCGTCCTGGACATTTTGACACAGACAGCCCTCTGCTGTGACCTTTCCTCCTCCGGCATCTGCACAGCCGCGCTCTTCCACGCAGGCTCAGCTCGCCAGAGACGCTGTAGCTCACCCACGTGTTTGGAAGCGGAGGGGTCGGCGGTGTTGCATTCCACCACCTCACCACTAGATGGTGCTGATTCTCACACAAGGGACCTTTATCTGCAGTCGTTCATTTTCACTGAACCCAAACACACGTTCGGGCTGTTGTTCCGGTCGAATAATCGGCCTATTTTAGCCGCTGTCACGCTACGCTGTCAGTTTCGCTGATCGCGCCTTCTCGCCACCGTCCCCGAAGCACGGGCACAAAACAGCGGCCGTGTTTAGCTTGGACACAACAACAACAACAACAACTTGGTCGGATTTTCTGACTGAAAGATTTCACGTCGCTCCCACGTTAAATTCTTGAGCGGCACTTCCTGCCTTCTGCGTCCAGCAGCGCCGCTCGCTGTGGCTCATCGTGACGAGATTTCTGTGTTGTGTCAACAGGGGGCAGTAGCGTCATGTGACGTCAGCATGGGGGTCCAGCCAGTGTGATAACAACTAAACTGTCCCCGCTCCGCCCCCTGAAGACGACCACGACGGACGCTGTTAACGGACACATTCTGCATGTTCATGTTCAATAAAGTGAATAAAACTTTAAACTTGATGTTTAAGTTGCTTGTGTTTAGTTGTTGATGAATAAATAAACTTTGTGAGCTAAAAATTAAATTTACACAATAAAGTTTTCTTCTCAGAGGCCCCGCCCTCGCTGCTGTCTGTTTTTACCACCAAACAAAAACTACATACAGCGTGATGATGATGATGACGAAGATGTGGTCCCTCGCCACTTTTCCACCTCTGGACGCTGACGAAGAAGATTTAATCACGCTGTCTCCACGGGAACCGCTGTTCTCAAACAGGAAGTGATTAACTCCAGCAGAGCAAAATAAACAGACGGTTCCTGCTTGGACCTAAACACACAAACTGAAGCTTTATTTTTATCTTCAAACATACAAACACTTCCTGTTTGCACAAACTGCAGAGAGAAGAAGAAGAACACCGACAGGCCCCACTGCATGATTCTCTTATTTTGAAATGTTACGCAACATAGAATTATTAAACGTATTGATTTCACTTCAAATAAAGTTTGGGAATGAATAATGATGTCGAAGATCTAAACATTTATTGATGCAGATGATGAGGAAGAGGAGGACGAAGATCGGGTTCAGGTCCTGGGACTCTGCCGGGACCTCTTGCGGTACTCTGGCAGGTGATGAAGGATCCAGGCCGCCGGAGTCAACATGGCCACGGCGAACACCGACATGACGAAGAAGCTTTGCTGTCAAAGACGAGAAACGACCAATCAGAACAAAGCCACATCGTCACGTGACGTCGCTCCGCTAACGGCCGGAAACACGTGGAAAGAGACGGACATCCCATCGGCGATCTGGATTTGAACCTGCTTTTCAGACTCGTTTTCTCAGACTCTCGTCATTGGTGTTTAATCTGGATTTCAGGCGAATCTCCTCCCACAAACAAGATTTCTGAAATTTCAAAAACTGATCCCACAGCGCATCAAAATATCTGAGCTCAAAACGACAAATTCTCATGAATAAATCATCAATATTCATGAAAAATATTAACTTTTTGGTGGATTGAACACGTTAATTTTTCAGAACTTTATCACCAAAAATGACGTTTACAGCACTTTTGACTTTGGAGTCGGTGGGATTTAATCAACGTGATTTCCTGTGTTGTGTCTCCGTGTGAAGCTGCTGATTGGTCGCTCATTGAGCTCCGCCTCCTCAGTGATGCATCTTTGAGCGGGTCAGACTTTGGTCTTTGGCCCCCCGGCCCTGCTCACGTTAGATGTGTCTCTGTGTTATCCAGAGCTGGGAGTCACAGGACCAGGACCAGGACCCAGAAACACTGGCTCAGAGACACTTGATGTCATGTAGTGAATGTGAAATGATTATGGTCTGTGCAGTTCTGACATCAGGGACCGTGCAGCCTGATCCCAGCAGAACTTGTGTGTTTGAGCTGGTGAATTTAAGACGCTGATCCTCCCTAACATGTCCCGTCCGCCTGCCGCTGACTGAATCTGCTCTGAAGTCTCGGCGCAAGAGGACGAAGAAAAGAGGATCAGTAAGCTACAGACACACTGACACGGATAAAACCTGCCTTTAAAACTGAACAAACTCGTTATTCGTGAAGTTTCGGTCGAAGCAGATAAAATCACGGTAAAGTGAAGGTTAGAATCAGGTTGTAGAGCGTCAGGATCTGTCCCCAGACCAGCTCCGCCCCCTGCAGCTGCCTCTCGGTCCATCGGTTAATCGATCGATCCGTTTTTATCGCGATCGGGACTCACCGCGGCCCCGATCTTGTTGCGGGGCGGTTTGCTGTAGATGGTCCTCTTCACCTCCTTCTGGACTTTTCTTGGACGAGTCAGAGGGGACATGGAAACGTTTCCCATCGTCCTCAGCACGGCGCTCAGCATCGTGGCGGCGACCTGACACCACTTGTTGGGTTGCGTGACTGATGTTGTGGCTGTGAGCTGCTCAGACCGCAGCTGCACCCGGAGGCTCTGAGGAGGGGGAGGGGAGGGGTCCGCTGCCTGCTGATTGGCCGCTCAGACCGACCGATACTGTTGACTTTAACGGTCTGAAGTCAACGAGGATCAGATGTGTCAGCAGCTCAACAATGCAGCTGATTGGACGTCAGAGCGGGATGACTGATGAGCCCGAGGAAGGAGGCTGAAGGTGGCGTTTGATGTGCACAAACAGACTCCACATCTGCTCCTCGTCAGACCAATGAGAGGAGACGTCCTCGCCGTCCTGGTACCTGGACGTAGCCCTCGCTCGGCGACTTGTCCTCCGACCCTCGTTGACCTGCGCTGGTTTCTCAGCCAGCCTCCAGCCATCCTGTCTTTTCCTGTGCAGCCACGTTGGCTTGTTGGTTTCTAAGTGACGTATTTTGAGGAGGGCGAAGCCGACTGAGACACGTGCACGCCCATCCACGCACCTGTGCTGACTGTGTTTGCTGTGCTAAGCATTAGCTTTAGCTAAAGGAAAAGGAAGTGAACGCTAAGAGCAAACATTAAAGCCTGTCTTTTAACTCACATGTTGAACAGATTTCAAGGACCGTCTTCTTTCACCTCCGTAACATTGCTAAAATCCAGCACATCCTGTCTCAACAAGATGCAGAAAAACTAGTTCACGCGTTTGTTACTTCCAGGCTGGACTACTGTAATTCTTTATTTTCAGGTTGCCCTAACAAAATTTTAAAAACTCTTCAGTTAATCCAAAATGCAGCAGCGCGTATACTGACTAGAACTAATATCAGAGACCATATTTCCCCCATACTGGCTTCTCTGCACTGGCTCCCAGTTAAATTCAGAATAGAATTTAAAATCCTTGTCCTCACCTACAAAGCTATTCATGGTCAGTCACCATCTTATCTTGAACAGCTCATAGTACCTATCACCCATCCAGAACCTTACGCTCCCAGGATGCAGGGTTATTGGTGATCCCAAGAATCTCCAAAAGTAGAATGGGAGGCAGAGCTTTCAGCTATCAAGCTCCTCTCCTGTGGAACTATCTTCCAGTCTTGGTACGGGAGGCAGACACACTCTCTGATTTTAAGAGTAGGCTTAAAACCTTCCTTTTTGATAAAGCTTATAGTTAAGGCTGGCCTATCTAGCCCTTAGTTATGCTGCTATAGGCTTAGGTTGCTGGGGGAACACTCCATGATTCACTGAGCTTTCTTCTCTCCCCCCTCTGACTCCAACTCCTTCTCTGCTCCTGTAAATGTCCATAGCCTTACACTAACTTTACTTCTTCCCCGGAGTCGTTGTGCTTTACCATCCTGCAGGTTTTTCTAGGTCGCGGTGGGAGGTGCTGCTGTGGTCCTGCCTGATGCCCCCTGGCCACATTAGGAAAGGAGATCCTGTGACTTGGATCCTAGGCTGGATTTCCAAGTGCAAATCGGGACCCACAGATCACAATGGCTTCTGGATTAATAGACTACACCTGCTTCTGGACCCCTCCACTTCACATATCCCTGGATTTACAGATTCTACATACTCTTGGACTCAGCAACACCCAGATCTTCCTACATGGAGTACAATGACTCCTGGACCAACAGAGTCCACCTGCGTCTGGATCACTAGACTTTCCATACATCCGGACTCATAGAATCCACAGACTCTGGGACTCATGGATGTTTTATGCATTCTAAGTGAACTGTTATCATGTTTTTGTGTTCTGTACAAGTGACATTTATTGCACGTCTGTTCGTCCTAGGAAGAAGGATCCTCCTCTGTGGCTCTTCCTGAGGTTTCTTATTTTCCCTGTTTAGGGTTTTTTAAGTTTTTCCTCATCTGGTTTGAGGGTCTGAGGGCAGAGGATGTCACATCTGTATAGTTTGTCAAAGCCCAGTGAGATAATGTGTAAATTGTGATTTTGGGCTATACAAATAAAATTTGATTTGATTTGATTTGATTAAAGCCGCGTTTCCACCGAGCGGTTCGCTTCAGGCGTGTTTCCTCGGGGGACCGTACCTGGTGGGTGGGGCAGCCTGACATCATAGAAACGAGACAGCGTGGTCGTGTAATAAAGTCCACGAAGAAACCGCAACAAAAAACAGAGGGAACGATGGAGGACATCCCACATTTCCTGTTTGAGAAAAGGCTGCATGCCGCCAGGAGAGAGGCGGCCTGACCATGACCATCCTGTCCACCAATCAGAGGACTGCAGTGGGTCGAAACCCCCCTCGCTCTGGTTGGTACCCCGAGCGAAGGGTGACGAACCCCCACGGTACCGTTTGCTAGTTAAGGGAACCAGTCACAGCTCCTGACAATGGAAACATACAAAATGCGAACCGAACCGAACCGAACCGAACCATGCTGGCGGTGGAAATGGGGCTAAACGTGCCGATCTGACACCTTTTGCCTCTTCAACTGTCAGCGATGAGTCGATCGACGTGCCAAAAACGACCGAAACACGTCGCTAAACTGCAGACATGTCTTATGGACATGAAAGTGGATTTCTCAGAACTTCTTGCCAACAAAACTGAAGTTGTGATGGACTCGTTAACAAAGTTAGTCTGCAGTGTGTATGTATGTAGTTCAGAGTACAGGTCTTGTAGTTTAATGTGCTGTACTTGTTGTTTAGTGCGCAGTAAATGTACATTGGTGTAGTTGGTGCAGTACTTGTATTTTGGCCTGCAGTTCTTGTGGTTTAATGTGTAGTACTTGTCGCACTTGTAGTTGCTTTCATCAACATCAGACATTACTGACTTATTACCACAATCACTTCTGTCCTGCACTGATCGGGCGTCATCTTCTGTTGCCTACGTTTAGAGTCACTCTCCTGTAGTGAGTCCCTCAGCTCGAGTTGAGAGTCTTTGAATATATCTTCTGTTGCCTACGTTTAGAGTCACTCTCCTGTAGTGAGAAGTCCCTCAGCTCGAGTTGAGAGTCTTTGAATACGTTCCCGGGACACGTGGTGAAGAATACGGATGCATTGGTTGGACCAGAAGTGTCACATGAAAGGAAGTCTCTGGAAAGAAAGGGCAGAGGGTTTTCTCTCCTTTACAAAATACAAATACAGCTTTGCTCTTCACGTAGTCCCTAAGACCCCTTGTGTTTAAAGATAAGCCTGTTTTTAACTTAACATTCAAAATGCAAAAATACCGTAGAAGTTTCCTCTGGAGGTAAAATGGGTGATTCTCTTTAATGCAAACAAAAGGAATAAAATACTTGCACCTTTAATTTGTATTTTTTTTTAAAGACTTCCCATATCTCGGTATAAAGGATCTGCTTTCCTCCCTTTGTCCTGCCGGCTCAGATCCTCAGTGAATCCCTGCTGTCGCGCACACCGGATACTCGGTCATCCTCCACATGACATCTCGGTGGTGACGTTCGGTGAACTGTACGATCACCTAACGCGTCCTGTTCTCCTCCATCCTCTCCAGTCCACATTCCGGGGCGATTTCCCGAGCAGCCGTAAAACATCCTGCCTGATATTTTCATCCTTCTCCTTCTGTTTCATTCCATTAATCCTCAAATTCTAGCCTGGTTTGTATCCGTCCAGCTGGGTTTCCAAAACACAAATCTTTTCCTTACATTTCTTCACCCCTGCAGCATTAAATTTGATTGATTTGGTGAGATTAGCAACCATCGCAGTGTTTTCAGATAACTTCCTATCAAACTCCACCATCTTTTGTTCTTGGCTGTCAAACCTGGAGTGAAGGGCTTGAATTGACACCGAAATATTGGCAGAGGTTGGATTTTGTTTAGATATTTTTCTAGTGTGAGCTCCTGTGGATGGAGAGTCACTAATTGCATCAAGGTTTTGTTTCCCTCGGCGGCTCCTTGTGGACTCTGGATCCATGGCATAGTCGCAGTCCATCGGAGACGATGGAGTTTGGGGTTCTTTCCCTCGTCTTTCTGTGTTTTGGGTCTCATTTCTTGCTTCTTTTGTTCGTTTGATGCAATACGACATCTTGCCCCAAAACCCCCAGGATGCAGGTTCACTGCTCGTCCCCAGAACCTCCAACAGTAGAATGGGAGGCTGAGCCTTCAGCTATGAAGCTCCTCCCCTCTGGAACCATCTTCCAGTCTCAGTACGGGAGGCAGACACACTCTCTGATTTTAAGAGCAGCTTAAAAAGCTAAATGTTTTCTAGTCATTCGTACACCATATGGCTTTTCAGCAACAGAGGCTCTGACCCTCCTGCAGGATGTCTTTCATTGAACCTTGAGCGTGCCGAAGTCCTTTTCTGCCCCGTCCTGTTTGTTCTCCTCAGCTGTCTTATTGCAGCTGCGTTTTCCATTTTTTGAGCCGCGAAAATCAGGCGGCATGTGTTTTGTTCCAACCGTGATGTTCCTCGTGTTCTGTTTGTGAATGCAGATTTATTGGCCAAGTCTGTGGACACAAACAAGGAATTTGACTCCGGTTCAACTTCTGCTCCGTGACCGGTACGAGTTCACCAGAGCGACAGGAAACTGTCTCTGCGGCGCCTGCCGGGGGGAGGAACAGAGATGTTACCTGGCCCTTTCCTGACCGTGGACCGGTACGGGTCCCGGATGGCCCCAATGATCCTCTCTGCAGTCTCTTCCTGTCCTGCTCGGTGGCCGATCAGAACCAGATGGTGATGGAAGTGCAGAGGACAGACTGGATGATGGAGGTGTAGAAGGTGATCGGCAGCTCCTGAGGCAGGTTAAACTTCCTCAGCTGTCGTAGGAAGTCCAACCTCCGCTGGGCCTTCTTCCGGACAGTGTCCACGTGGGAGGTCCACTTCAGGTCCCGAGAAACTGTGGATCCCAGAAACCTGAAGGCGTCCACAGTAGACACTGTGTTGGGGAGGATGTTGAGTGGGGGTGTCGGGGAGCTTCTCCTGAAGTCCACTATCATCTCCACAGTTCTGAGTGGGTCCGGCTCCAGGTGGTTCCGACTACACCAGTGGACCAGCCGTACTACCTCCGGTCTGCATGCCGACTCGTCGCTGTCCTGGATCAGACCGACGACTGTGGTGTCGTCCGCATACTTGAGGAGTTTCACTGAGGGTCCCCTGAGGTGCCGTCATTGGTGTAGAAGGAGAAGAGCAGTGGGGAGAGGAGACACCCCTGGGGGGCGCCGGTGCTGATGGTCTGGCTGCTGGATGTGATGCTCCTGAGCTTCACCTGCTGCCTTCCGTCAGTCAGGAAGCTGGTATGAGTGCAGAAGGTCTGGATCCGCACACACACACGTCCTCACAAAAGCTGACGTATGACGTCACAGTGGCAGCGAGGTCATGAGGTCGGGGGCTCCAATCAGTGCAGTCCAGAGGTGTGGACCCGAGTCGCATGACTTGGGCTCGAGTCAGGAATTTGATGACTTTAGACTCAACTTGACAAAATATTAAAAAACCTGCAATGCGACTTGGACTCGTGACTTCACTTGGACTTGAGCCCCTTTGACTTGAAAAGACTTGCAACTTTCATCGAAACACAAACTATTAACGAACGCTGTGTGTGTGTGTGTGTGTGTGTGTGTGTGTGTGTGTGTGCGTGCGTGCGTGTGTGCACGCTAATGTGCGAGCTGCCGACACAGTATCCAATCAAATTAGATCCCCATCGATTGGAGCCAATCAAATCACAGGTCATGGACAACCACGAAGAAGAAATGGAAACCAAAGCGCCAATTTGCACAAATGGTACCGAAGCTAATTTTGCTGGGCTACAAAAATGATGAGGTGGTCAACTGAAAACGAATTACAGTGTGCAAGACACGCAGGTCGAAGATCCCAGACGGAGACGCAACAGCTTCCAACTCTGTTGGACATGTGAAGGTGCACAAAGAACAGTAAGTAGAGCTGGCGAGCTAACGCTCAGCTAACGTCGGCTTAGCGAGCAGCTAGTTCTGCTAGTTGCGTCGTTAACGAGGCTCTACTGTACCGGTAACGTCACATTGCAAACACGCTCACGTGTCGCGTCCCATTGGCTTCATTCCAACACTCACACTGTCATGTTGAGCCCAAATCAGGTGACAAATGCGGCTTTTACGTGACACGAGCAGCGCTGCAAAGTGTCACAGCAGCGAAGGCGAAGGTGAAGCAGCTTTATTGTCATTCGACACTGTGTACAAGGACATTCAGGATCAGAATCGATGGTTATTCCTGAGCCAAGTGTCCATCATGTTTCTGATGGTGGGAGAAAAAGCCCCGCGAACACAAGGAGAACATGTCAAGTCCACACAGAAAGATGGGTAACGTCCGTGGATTTTCTGCGTGTTCAATCCAGATGGAGAGTTTTCAGCCTCAGTCACTACATCCAGGATTACACGACTGGCTCGGCACTGGTAGGAATGATGTTTTCCTTTGTCAAATGAATAACAATGTTAATATATTAATAATGTGAGTAATAAAGAGTAGTTTGAAATGTGGCCATAAGGGATTTTCTGACCACCTCTGTTTAATATGATTGCATCTTACACATTTGAAGAACACCAGATGAACAAAAGCATCATGAATGAAGCACAACAGCCTTCAATCTCACAAGTGGTGGACACTCGTAGGGCATTACAGCGTGAGTCATCCACGACAGAAAGCTCTCACCAAGGCAACACTGTCCCACTTGATTATTGATTACAACTTTCCCCTGTCTATTGTGGAAAGCAAGAGCTTTCGGCACTTTCTCACAGCACTTGACAACAACTACAGCCCAGTGTGTCGTAGAACATTGACATCAGAAACAGACGACCTGGTTACGGAGAGACGTTCAAAATTAAAAAGTCAACTGAGCAACCCTGACCATGTTTCGGTCACTGTGGACATTTGGTGTGAGTGAAAGATGAGGGGATTCATTGGTGTAACTGTGCATTGGATAGAGAAAGAGGCAGACAGAAAAGCATTTCTGCTGCTGTCAACACTGAAGCAAGTGAAGGCAGTTCTCCAGTGTGATCATCTTAAGCTCTCTGCTGTTGTGGAAAAGACTGGGCACAAAGAGTTGTCATTCCCAGCACGGGAGTGTAATCGGTTGAAGGAGTTGGTAAACATCTTGAAGCTGATTTGACACAGGGGGAAAGTGTCGTCACAATCGTTGCTGTTGTTCCATCCGTCTGGTCCCTCAATCACCACCTTGAGAAGCTGGAAGCTGAAGCCTCAAGTCCCTTTCCTGAGCAGCCTGGTCAGAAGTCTCCAGGCTTCCCTGTACACAAGATTTCTTGGGATCTTCATCAATGTGAAAATGGCCAGGACACAAGATGGGGTCACTGCCCCCTTTTCAGACCTAGTCTACCTCAAAGCAGCTGCCTTGGATCCAGCTTCTGCTCTGTTGTGGGTGGAGCCCCATGTGCTGCTCAATGGTGATGTCAAGGCCGAGTTAAAGGGAAACATCGAGTTTAATGTAACTTTTCTCTCATCATCTGATCTAATTGACTGCAACAATTATGCTTTTTTTTCTCTCTAACACACGAATGGTGATATAGATAAAGATAGAGACGACTTGATTAATCCTCGTAGGGAAATGAATTTGTCACAGCAACAATATTGTTCTGGTACAGGACCAGTGGACATATAACACTATAAGGTATAAAAGTAGAAAAATATACACAGTACTGGCAGTTGTAGAATTCTAACAGTATGTACAGATGTTATGCAGGTAGGAGGAGGTGAATGACGTTAACAGGTAAAGGGTCTAGTAACAGGTGTTGAAAAGTGTAATTGCACTGGGGAGGAACCACATCCTGTATCGTTCCTTGTAGCAGCGGGGTTGGATCATTCTGTTGCTAAAGCTGCTCCTCAGAATGTTCAGTTTCATGGAGGGGGTGGGAGGGGTTGTCCACGATGGCATCCTCTGCTCCACCACCTCCTCCGAGGTGGCCAACCGAGAGCCGACAACAGAACCTGCTTTCCTGATCAGTTTATTCGGTCTGTTGGCGTCCTTTGCCTTGATCCCTGTGCCCCAGCACACCACAGCAGAGAAGATGGCGCTCGCCACAACAGACTGATAAAACATCAGGATCATCCAGCTGCATCGAAGGACATGAGCCTCCTGAGGAAGTAGAGCCGGCTCAGGCCCTTCTTGTACACGACCTCTGTGTTGGTGGATCCACTCCAGCTTGCTGTCCAGGTGGACTCCCAGGTACCTCTAGGTCTGGACAATTTCCACATCCGTTCCATTAATGCAGACAGGAGAGGGTGGGGCTTATTCCTCCTGAAGTCCACCATCATCTCCTTCGTCGTCTTCACGTTCAGCTGCAGGTGGTTCTCTCCACACTAACACACGCATCGGTCCACCAGGTTCCTGTACTCATCTTCCCGTCCATTCTCCACACACCCGACTATGGCCTCTTTTGTTCCTGCTATTTTCCTGTTTTGCCAGAACTGATCCTGCGAGATGCAGCAGAGACAAAGCAACCTGTGTCTCTTGTTGATGAAGAGGAGCTCGGACAAGGACAAGTGCTGTTTGCTGCGTAGCACAAGAGGCAGAAGAAGGCTGTGGGGACCACTCCAGCACTACAACTGAGTCTCTACCATGACAAGGACAGAATGTTCTTTTGTTCTGGGCAACGAACATGAAGACTCTTCCTTCACTGTTTCCAGTGGCCAGTAGAGTCTTGGCAGTGGCTGCCTCCAGCGCTCCAGTGGAGCCACTTTTTAGTCACGGTGGCATCATACTACGGCCCCACTGGACACAAATCACTGACAAGACTTCTGACGATTTGGTCTTTTGTAAATGTAATGCAACACAGGACCCTGAAAAAACAGAAAATACACAACCGTGTTCATTGTTACGTATGTTTCTCCCTCTCTTACACACACACACGATATGAGACGAGATGATGACGTGACTGCGGTGATAGTTTTAGTGAAATATGCTGTGGAAAAACAACCTCGGCACCTTTTTCTTACAAATAATTTCATTTGCACTTTATCAAATTAGTTTATTCTGAGAAGAAATAGTTTGAGAGGAAGAATATTCTTGCAGAATAGGAGTTGAATGTTAAATAGTACTGGTTAATAATGTAATGTCAGCAAGTCTTTTTTTGTACAAGTTCAGTTGTTGTTTCTTGTTTTTATCAAATGTGTTTTTATAAGTAGAGACTTTGATCTGTGTAAATTTAGAATATCGTTTCCCTGCTGTTAAAATGGCTTCATTTCCTCACAGTCCTCAGAGCAGGCCAAGACGTCTTTCCTCCCTGCCTGAACGTCTCACCGGCCCACATGGAGCAGACGGGATCAGAGTTCTGGCGCCCCCTGCTGGGACAGTTTATGTGCTGCCTGTATTGTGGAAGTTTGCTGTTAAAGTCCCCCGACATGAAGAACAGGGATTGTGGGAGTTTTTTCTCCACGTCTGTCACGTGGTCGACATTTACACACTCGGACCGGAGCCGGCGAGCAGAACTCCCTCTGTCAATAAAACTGATCTCCAAATGACACCGTTACAGTGAACATTTTACGTGTATTTGTGTTCGGTTCAGCCTCTGACTGAACTCGTCACCCAGGACTTCACACAGCGTAGATTCTGACGTTAGTGTTTTCTTTCCTCCTCAAATATTCCCTCCATGTGTAACTTTAGTTTCCTTCAGGCAGCGTGACGTCGTCCATAACCAGCTGCAGACAGACGCCACTCTGTTGGTTCAGCTGCTTCACTTTTATTAGTTTGCATTAAAAGGAAACACACGTTCACGTCGGCGACCTAACACACAGAAACTTTAAAATGTCCAGGAAATACGCAACACCAGCTCATCGACAGGACGACAACGTAGGGAGACACAGGTCCGCTGGAGGTCGTCAGGCGCAGTACAAACGTCCGCCGTCCACTCGCCGTCTCTTCCGGCTCTGCTGCTGCTCGAAGAACTGACGGATGTCATCGGGAGTCACAACCTATCAGAGCGCAGACAGCAGCCACATGATCAACTTCCCCAAACTTGTGCTGATGTCTTTAAACCTGTAACATCGGTATCCCACAATGCAACCTGAGCTGCGGTATCGGATCTGCAGCTGTTGGCAATGATGAGTTTATTCCTGCGTAAAACTGCAGATTCTCTACTCACTTTTCCTTCAGCCGCAAAGTTCTGCAGGAAGTCCTTCAGCTCGCTCTTCATATCGTTGTAGCCTGGCAAAACCAAATAAACAGACGTTAGGAAACATCGAGACTACTACTTTGGTGTTCCACCGTGGGAGGTACTTGTAGTTTTCCCATGAACAGTACTGCAAATATTTGCAATTGTGTGTGAACATCTGTTTATACAGCCATTTTCAAATAGTTTTACTGCAGTAATGACCGTGTACACACAGTTCAGATTGTACTTTTATCTGTAGAGTTTTTGTGTGCAGCAGCTGTGGTTGTGTTAGCAGTACTCGTATCTTGGTGTGCAGCACTGGTAATTTGGTGTGCATTACTCGTACTTTAATGTGCAGTACTGGTAGTTTGGCATGCAGTACTCGTACTTTAATGTGCAGTACTGGTAGTTTGGCGTGCAGTACTCGTACTTTAATGTACAGCACTGGTAGTTCCATGTGCAGCACTGGTAGTTTGGTGTGCAGTACTCGTAGTTTGGCGTGCAGTACTCGTACTTTAATGTACAGCACTGGTAGTTCCATGTGCAGCACTGGTAGTTTGGTGTGCAGTACTCGTAGTTTGGCGTGCAGTACTCGTACTTTAATGTACAGCACTGGTAGTTCCATGTGCAGCACTGGTAGTTTGGTGTGCAGTACTCGTAGTTTGGCGTGCAGTACTCGTACTTTAATGTACAGCACTGGTAGTTCCATGTGCAGCACTGGTAGTTTGGTGTGCAGTACTCGTAGTTTGGCGTGCAGTACTCGTACTTTAATGTACAGCACTGGTAGTTCCATGTGCAGCACTGGTAGTTTGGTGTGCAGTACTCGTAGTTTGGCGTGCAGTACTCGTACTTTAATGTACAGCACTGGTAGTTCCATGTGCAGCACTGGTAGTTTGGTGTGCAGTACTCGTAGTTTGGCGTGCAGTACTCGTACTTTAATGTACAGCACTGGTAGTTCCATGTGCAGCACTGGTAGTTTGGTGTGCAGTACTCGTAGTTTGGCGTGCAGTACTCGTACTTTAATGTACAGCACTGGTAGTTCCATGTGCAGCACTGGTAGTTTGGTGTGCAGTACTCGTAGTTTGGCGTGCAGTACTCGTACTTTAATGTACAGCACTGGTAGTTCCATGTGCAGCACTGGTAGTTTGGTGTGCAGTACTCGTAGTTTGGCGTGCAGTACTCGTACTTTAATGTACAGCACTGGTAGTTCCATGTGCAGCACTGGTAGTTTGGTGTGCAGTACTCGTAGTTTGGCGTGCAGTACTCGTACTTTAATGTACAGCACTGGTAGTTCCATGTGCAGCACTGGTAGTTTGGTGTGCAGTACTCGTAGTTTGGCGTGCAGTACTCGTACTTTAATGTACAGCACTGGTAGTTCCATGTGCAGCACTGGTAGTTTGGTGTGCAGTACTCGTAGTTTGGCGTGCAGTACTCGTACTTTAATGTACAGCACTGGTAGTTCCATGTGCAGCACTGGTAGTTTGGTGTGCAGTACTCGTAGTTTGGCGTGCAGTACTCGTACTTTAATGTACAGCACTGGTAGTTCCATGTGCAGCACTGGTAGTTTGGTGTGCAGTACTCGTAGTTTGGCGTGCAGTACTCGTACTTTAATGTACAGCACTGGTAGTTCCATGTGCAGCACTGGTAGTTTGGTGTGCAGTACTCGTAGTTTGGCGTGCAGTACTCGTACTTTAATGTACAGCACTGGTAGTTCCATGTGCAGCACTGGTAGTTTGGTGTGCAGTACTCGTAGTTTGGCGTGCAGTACTCGTACTTTAATGTACAGCACTGGTAGTTCCATGTGCAGCACTGGTAGTTTGGTGTGCAGTACTCGTAGTTTGGCGTGCAGTACTCGTACTTTAATGTACAGCACTGGTAGTTCCATGTGCAGCACTGGTAGTTTGGTGTGCAGTACTCGTAGTTTGGCGTGCAGTACTCGTACTTTAATGTACAGCACTGGTAGTTCCATGTGCAGCACTGGTAGTTTGGTGTGCAGTACTCGTAGTTTGGCGTGCAGTACTCGTACTTTAATGTACAGCACTGGTAGTTCCATGTGCAGCACTGGTAGTTTGGTGTGCAGTACTCGTAGTTTGGCGTGCAGTACTCGTACTTTAATGTACAGCACTGGTAGTTCCATGTGCAGCACTGGTAGTTTGGTGTGCAGCACTCGTAGTTTGGCGTGCAGTACTCGTACTTTAATGTACAGCACTGGTAGTTCCATGTGCAGCACTGGTAGTTTGGTGTGCAGTACTCGTACTTTAATGTGCAGCACTGGTAGTTTGGTGTGCAGCACTCGTAGTTTGGCGTGCAGTACTCGTACTTTAATGTGCAGCACTGGTAGTTTGGTGTGCAGTGCTCGTAGTTTGGCGTGCAGTACTCGTACTTTAATGTGCAGCACTGGTAGTTTGACGTGCAGTACTCGTAACTTATGTAGTACTGGTAGTTTGGCGTGCAGTACTCGTACTTTAATATTTTAATGTGCAGTACTGGTAGTTTGGCGTGGAGTACTCGTACTTTAATGTGCAGTACTGGTAGTTTGGCATGCAGTACTCGTACTTTAATGTAAAGAACTGGTAGTTTGGCGTGCAGTATGTGTACCTTATTATGCAGTACTGGTAGTTTGGTGTGCCGTATGTGTACTTTAATGTGCAGCACTGGTAGTTTGACGTGCAGTACTCGTACCTTATTATGTAGTACTGGTAGTTTGGCGTGGAGTACTCGTACCTTAATGTGCAGTACTGGTAGTTTGGCGTGCAGTACGTGTACCTTATTATGCAGTACTGGTAGTTTGGCGTGCGGTACGTGTACCTTATTATGCAGTACTGGTAGTTTGGCATGCAGTACTCGTACTTTAATGTAAAGCACTGGTAGTTTGGTGTGCAGTACTCGTAGTTTGGCGTGCAGTACAGCACTGGTAGTTTGGCGTGCAGTACTCGTATTTTAATGTGCAGTACATGTACCTTATTATGCAGTACTGATAGTTTGGTGTGCAGTACTCGTAGTTTGGCATGCAGTATTCGTACTTTAATGTGCAGCACTGGTAGTTTGACGTGCAGTACTCGTACCTTATTATGTAGTACTGGTAGTTTGGCGTGCAGTACTCGTACTTTAATGTGCAGCACTGGTAGTTTGGCGTGCAGTATGTGTACTTTAATGTGCAGTACTGGTAGTTAGGCGTGCAGTACTCGTACTTTAATGTAAAGCACTGGTAGTTTGGTGTGCAGTACTCGTAGTTTGGCGTGCAGTACAGCACTGGTAGTTTGGCGTGCAGTATGTGTACTTTAATGTGCAGTACTGGTAGTTAGGCGTGCAGTACTCGTACTTTAATGTAAAGCACTGGTAGTTTGGTGTGCAGTACTCGTAGTTTGGCGTGCAGTACAGCACTGGTAGTTTGGCGTGCAGTATGTGTACTTTAATGTGCAGTACTGGTAGTTAGGCGTGCAGTACTCGTACTTTAATGTAAAGCACTGGTAGTTTGGTGTGCAGTACTCGTAGTTTGGCGTGCAGTACAGCACTGGTAGTTTGGCGTGCAGTATGTGTACTTTAATGTGCAGTACTCGTACTTTAATGTGCAGCACTGGTAGTTTGGCGTGCAGTACTCGTACTTTAATGTGCAGCACTGGTAGTTTGGCGTGGAGTACTCGTGCTTTAATGTGCAGCACTGGTAGTTCCGTGTGCAGTATGTGTACTTTAATGTGCAGCACTGGTAGTTTGGCGTGGAGTACTCGTGCTTTAATGTGCAGCACTGGTAGTTCCGTGTGCAGTATGTGTACTTTAATGTGCAGCACTGGTAGTTTGGCGTGGAGTACTCGTGCTTTAATGTGCAGCACTGGTAGTTCCGTGTGCAGTATGTGTACTTTAATGTGCAGCACTGGTAGTTTGGCGTGGAGTACTCGTGCTTTAATGTGCAGCACTGGTAGTTCCGTGTGCAGTATGTGTACTTTAATGTGCAGCACTGGTAGTTTGGCGTGCAGTACTTGTACTTTATTGTGCAGTACTGGTAGTTCGGCGTGGAGTACTTGTGCTTTAATGTGCAGTACTGGTAGTTTGGCGTACCGTGAATGATCTCCAGCTGCTGCACTCGGTTCAGGTTGTCGAGCACTGACATCAGCGGGTCGTGTCCTCGCCGCGTCTCCTCGCTGTTCTTGCCTTTGTTTTCATAGGCGAGGACGGTGTCTGACTCGTCCAGCAGGAAGGACAGCCCGGCGGCGGACAGACGCTCCTGACCGCACAACGCTCACAGTCACGCTGACATCCCAGTGACATCATCAACAGATGGGCGGGTCTTACCTGGCAGCCGTCGCAGGAGCAGAGTTTGGAGCGCCAGGCTGATGGCCAGAACATGGCTCCGGATTGGACTCTCTTCTGACCAATCGCACGCAGCTCCTTCAGTCTGCAGCTTGGCTCCGCCTCCTCCCGGCTCCTCTTGGAGTTGGGCTGGATGACATCATCACCCTGACAGATTATTAATTCATTATAATAATCGTTGCAATTTCTCAGACCACATGTGACCTGCACCACCAATCAAACGTTCACCAAATCCAGATCAATAATCAGTTTTCAGATACGATCGATCACTTTTTTCTCTCATCTCAACAATTCGCTTATCAAAATAGCTGCTAATGGATGTTCTTCAAATCGACTAATTGATTAATGAAGTCGTCATTTCAGCTCTCGAGAAAACCCTGGAGTCCATCACATGATCAATCACCTCCAAGCTGTGAAAATCGATCAGTTGACCTCTTGTGGTCAAATCGAAACAAAACATTGATCACATTCATGTCACCTTTTCTTCCTGGATCTGAACGTCTGTCTTTGACTCGTCTGCTCCTGTTTTCTCCTTCACCTGCACATCCGCACCTGGAACTGAACAGGAAGCAGACCACAGAAGCAGGACGTACACCACAGACACAGGAAGCAGACCAGACACAGGAAGTAGACCACAGACACAGGAAGCAGACCCGGACACAGGAAGTAGACCACAGACACAGGAAGCAGACCAGACACAGGAAGTAGACCACAGACACAGGAAGCAGACCCGGACACAGATACAGGAAGCAGACCAGACACAGGAAGTAGGCCACAGACACAGGAAGCAGACCAGACACAGGAAGTAGGCCACAGACACAGGAAGCAGACCACAAAAGCAGGAGGAACACGACAGACACAGATGCAGGAAGCAGACCACGGACGCAGGAAATAAACCAGTCAGTTGATTGTGGAACCAATTACTCGTGCACGTGAAACCACGAGCACATGTGAAAACCTGAGGCAAAGGGGAGGAGCTACCTGCCAGGTGAGCAGCGTAGGTCCAGAGGAAGGAGTTTTTGTTCATACACGACTCGCAGATCATCTCCTGCAGCTCCACACAGTCCGGAACTGCGCAGCCCAGGTGCTGTCAACACACGGGGAAGAGGGTCAGTGCCGGCCAGCAGGGGGGGCACTCCCCCCCGGGACATATTTAATATCAAAGTCAGCTGTGGACTCACCCTGCCGTGCAGCCAGTCCTCACACACCACACACTGGATCATCTCGTCCTCCACCTGGACACACACACACACACACACACACACACACACACACACACACACACAGTGAGCGAGGGGACACAGGCAGCTGGCGGTCAGGTGACAGGTGTCTCACCTGGTCGTCTGGGTCCGGGTACGGCCGGCCGCAGGTGCAGTAAAGTCCAAAGAAGTTCTGACTGTATTTGTTCAGACTGTTGACCTCGTCCTTCTCCTGCAGCACACATACACACACATGCGACCTGTTACTTTTATACTTCAAGTCACAACATTCCCAGCGGTTTGTTTTTAATTTTGATGATTAGGGCTATAATTGTTTTGGAGATGGGCTGATGTGTGGTGGGTAAATATGAGAGAAGCAGGCAGAAAGGTCGACAACCCGTCAGCTTCATTCACAGGATCATTTGTGGGCGGAGTCTGTGAGTGAAGCTGGGAGCATGACAGGCCTCCCGTGCATAGCAACGGTTGCTAACGCGCTGTGTTTGGTGGTGTTTTTCTGTTGCTGAATGAAACGTTTCGTCCTGAAGCATCGATTGGTGGATGGTGAACTCACAGGGGAGAGTTTACACTGCAGCTCCACAAACTTCCTGTTTCCACAGTCGCAGCGGAAGTTCCTACAGAAATCAGAGAAGAAGAGCAAGTAAGGAACAGGTGCCAAGTTTAACCTCTTTCTCTTCATTCACACAGTTGAGCTTAATAACTGCGCCATGTGCTGCTAACAGGCAGATGTGAAGGTGAGCGTCGACCTTTTGGTGTACAGTTCGAAGAGGTCGTGACCTTCGTGGCATTTGTACGAACAGGCCAGACACACGCCGGCTGGCTCGCCTCCCTTCGGCGTGCAGGTGCTGCAGGCGTACAGAGCCTGACGCTTCACGTAGCCCTGAAACACACATAGTTTCGATAACAACACTGTTGCTGCCACCTGCTGGTCATGTGCTGTAAATGGTTTGTTATCATCACTCAGACCAGTCCAAACTGTGGACCCGCAGACTCCCCCTGCTGGCTGGCTGCAGTACAGCTCATAAGCTCCTCCCCCTTCATGTTAGCTCATGGACCAAACTAAACACCAACACATTTCTGTCAGTTTAGGTTTTTTGTCACACTGATGTTTGTTCACGGGTTCGGTTTTCTGTTGAGTCGGTTTTAATTAGTTATGATTGAGAGGTGGGTGGGTGGGAACCTGTAATTGCGGCTCCACCCCCCCATCACGACTCTAAAGACTCCAAATGACGTCACCAGAAGAAAGTGGTGGCGCTCCTCAGTCCGTCTTCAAGGATTCAGCTGCGTTTGTGGATGTTGTTGATTTATGACGTCGAGCTTTTCGGATGAAGCGATGCGTTCGCTGACGATGGTTTTCCAAAGTGTTCCTCCAGTAACATCCTCCACAGAACCATAGCAGCTCTTCATGTGGCGCCGTCACAGAAGTCACTGGTTGTTTTTCTCCTTGCCCCGATATCCACAGTTCCAGATTCTCTAAATCTCTGATGCTATTATGGGCTGTAGATGGTCCAAAGTCCTAAATTCATTGGAAATGCATGTTAAGAGCTGTTTTTTCTCATTTCAATTTTTTAAATTATTTTTTAAATCAGTCATTCTTCGTATAAATAAAACTCCTAGAACCAAAAATAAATGTGCCGAAAACATAGTCTTTTACAACGCATGAGCAGCAAATTTCACAATCAATTGATCGCCTTCATTCCTCGGTCAATTAAATCTGTTCATACGACACATCTGGCTGCGATGGTCCAACAGTGTGATTCACGAATTAAAAATATACACCACAGTGCCAATATCTGAGTCTTTTTGGATTTTGTATTTCATCAATTTAATGTTCTGCATTCTCAAAAATTCTCACTGATTCATTCCCATGTCAGCTAAAGTCTGCAGATGTAAAGCAAATTCTTTACGAGCTGAATGATTTTCTCTCCAGACAACAGCTGACACACTTGTTGCTACTCGGACGCTTCGTTATGCTGGAATATCAGTTGTTGACATGTTGGACACATTTTGCTCTCTGCTGTCCTTCTGTGTCCACACAATCTCATTAAGCAGAATGGGAGGCGGAGCCTTCAGTTATCAAGCTCCTCCACTGGGGAAAACCTTCTTCAGTGTTGGTCCTGGAGGCTTACACACTTCTTCTGTCTCTTCAGTCCTTCAGTCTGAATTTGACGACATGGTGACACTTGCCAAAGAAACATCGTCATCACAACATTTTAATGTGGTAAACTTCCTATTGTTAGTGTTCACCGCAAATATAGATGTGCTAAACATGTGAACATCAACCCGGAGTGGAACCATGTGCTCGCGTCAGGAGTTTAATGTTCGGAAATAACTCGAGTCGTAAAGACTGATGCACCTGATGGCTCAGGAGATATCAGGTGTGACATCAACCTGCGGGTCACCGCTGAGCACCGACCTGAGGGTATGAGCAGTGATCAGAGTCACTTCCTGCCAGCACAGCTGAAGCTTCCTCCTCCAGCTCTTCATCCTCCTCCAGGACGTCCACCAGAGACACGATGTGCTCCTCCGCCATCCTCAGCCTGAAACACAAACTCCCATCAGCAACATGATCCAAATCAATAAGTGATCGATAACTCTGTCAACCACCTCCCCTCTCTGCGTGACCACCCGCATGCGTCTATCGGAACCGACGTGGCCAACGATCAGTCTGATCAGCTAATCAGCTAATGAGCGACTAGAAAACAAACGCATGAGGTCTCGCTGCGTTTAGCATCAGTTAGCTTCAGTTAGTCGCAGCAGCAGAGCTGCACATCAGGTCGCTCTGTGCTAATGCTAAGTCACATAGCTAGCTTACGTGAATATAAACACCAACTTACAGAGTCGAACGCGGACCGAACCGGAAGTGTGATCGGACCGTCTGACGCACCGTCCGACCCGCTTAGTCACCCGCACACAACTTGATCAGTGACGATCGATCAATAGTCAGCTTCGACTGATCAGCTGATCGGATCTTTGTTATCCAACCGCTAGCAGCTGCTAGCTTGAGTGACAAGTTCCGGTTTATTTCCGTAAATCGTATTTGGCGGGACTACGGGGTTGGGGGTCAGGGCATTTAAAAACAGAATTGGAAGGATTAAACGGGTAAAAGAAGAAAAAAAAAGTCCGATTTAAGATCAGTGGCCGTTTCAATGTGACGTAAAATAACGTTCAAGACGTGAAAATTAACGGAAACCTTAATGACGTACTGTGGTGCATTTACGTATCTCCCCACAAATTACGTAAAAAATATCCCACAATATCTGACGACAGAAACGCTCCTCTGTTAATGGATTTTATTTGTTAAAAACCTAACGAGTGACACACTCATTGAAGAGCGCACTTGTATTCTGATCATTACGCTACAAAGGAGGAGGTTTAGGATGAATACATCGAGTTTTCAAAGTAAGGTGCACGCACGAACACATACTGTAGACAACCTATTTTTCCATAAGTAATTTATGACTCTGATATAATATAAAAAGTATATCATATCTAAAATATAAAATATCGTTGTTACTTCCAAAAGTGCAAGCACAACTATTATGAAGTACTTGTACTGTGTACTTTTTGAATAATTCACTGTCAGAGGCTGATCTGTTCTGATTTAGAATTTTCTCATTTTGTCTTGACCCAGTCCTACCGCAGCAATATCCTGATGAATCCACCTGTTGAATCTGGCAAACTTGATGAAGACTGTCTACCAGTACTCATCTTCTCCATGTTCCTTGCATGTGTGAATATTACACAAATAAACAATCATCGGAGAGAACTTCTCTGTAATATTCATAGCATTAAAACTAAAAAAATCTCCAAACAGGTAGAAGAAAGACAATAGGTTTCAGATGTATTACAACTACAGAACGCAGCTTCAGAAACTGTCGTGTGAACGCCGCTGTGGAAGAGGTGACGCGACACTGCGATGCTGCCTTTGAAAGCTGAATGATACGAATTATGTCATTACAATAAGAAAGAGTTCTAAAATGTGAAGTGTTTATTCACTGTAAAAAAACAAGCAATGTTAGATGGACTCTTGCTTATGACGAACAGAAAACTGATGAAAGCAGTTCCACTCCGAGCTCCTCCCCGTCTCTCAGGCTCAGCCCTATCGGACACTTGTATTCGCAGTTTTGCTCACTGCCAAAGCCGCCCCGACTCATCAGTCAGTCGACAACATCCTCTCCCTCTCACCCGTGAAACAAGACCCTGACATACTTGAACTTCTCCCCCACCAAGAGTGGCCAGTACACCCTTTTCCAGCTGAGAACCACAGCCTCAGGCTCAGAGGGGCTGATCCTCATCGCCACTGCTTCACAGGCAACTGTCCCAGCGCAGGCTGGAGGTCACTGTTTGATGAAGCCAACAGGACCACGTCATCTGCAAATAGCAGAGACGGAATCGTGAGGGCAAAGAACCTGACTGAAATTCTGTCTGAAAAATTCATGAACAGAACCAGAGACAAAGGGCAGTCATGGTGGAGTCCAGCATGAATTGCCAGGAATGTGAACTGCGCTGTGGATGTGATAATACAGAGATCACAGATGGGCCATCTACTCTATATTCTAAGAGTACCCTTCTCCAGATCAACAAAACACATGTGGACTGGTCAGGCAGAGTCCCATACTCCTTCCAGCTCCCTCAGGAGGGTACAAAGCTGGTCCAGGACGAAAACCACAATCTTCCCCTTGAGTCTGAGGTGCGACTAAAAGCTGGACTGACATAACCAGCACCCCAGATTAGACCTTCCTTGGGAGGCTGAGGAGTGTGATCCCACTCTAGGTGGAGCAAACCTTCTAGTTCCTCTTATTCAAAAAGAAATGTCCATTTTGCAGAGGTGGGTCAGCCAGGACAGCTGCCGCTGTGAAGTTGTTCAACAACCTCAGCCCCAGTGATGAGGGAGTCCTGCTTCCTCCACAGAATACATGTTGGGGAATTGAGGAGATCCTCAAAGTATTCCTTCCACTGCCCAACTAAACTCTCAGTCGAGGCCGGCAATGCTCCATCCCCACTGAAGAGGGAGTGGACAAGGTACCGCTTTCCCCTCCTGAGTCACCTGACGGTTGGCCAGAATTTCTTCAGTCACTGAACCCCCTCCCACATCTTACTTTTTGCCTCTGTGACTGCTGGAACTGCACATCTCTCGGCCCACCGGTAACTGTCAGCTGCTTCTGGAGTCCCACAGGCCGGCCATGCTGTGTAGGACTCCTTCAGCAGGTTCAAGGGTTACTGCCACGACTAGCACAAGCAAGCTTGCAACTGCAGCTCCTAACAGCCACCTTGACAGAGGCAGGGCGGAATGTGGCCAAATTGGGACTCAATGTCCCCCAACTCCCAGGGAATGTAGTTAAAGAAAGTCCTGACAAGGTCCTCAGTGAAACGTCACTGTTCGTCCTTCGCCACCTGATCCAACTCCCCACCAGAGGGTGATCATCTCTGCTCCTCTCCTCTCTTCATCTGAACGTCCAAAGGACCACACAGTCGATTATCCGATGGTGACCTGAAGGGTCCTGGGGCATTCACGGACCACCTGATGGCTGAACAGGGTGTCACTTCTGGACAACCTGCGTCAGGCTCAGGTCTGGATCGGGCAGGCCGCAAACTTACTCTGTATCATATTCCTTCATTAGGACGTTTCACTGCATTTCTATTCTCAGAAATTTGAGGGCTGTAAGGTGAGAAAGAAACTCGTTGTGAAATGCACAGAATTCAGACTGGAAACTGGAGGAGGAGGAAATCCTGAGGAGCTCAGCGGGATTCCGTCATGTCTGACAGGATATCAGGGCCATTTTATGATTTTATAAAGTGAATATCGTCTTTCAAACTCTTTCTATTTCTATTTACTATTTCGTGTGACGCAGCTTTTTTTTTTTTTTTTTTTAAGATTTTGAGAATAGCTAGCCAAGAAAAAGTTAACAAATCTACAAAAATACATCGTAATCTGTACGTCATTTTAAAGTAATTTTTAAGTCATATATTTTTCAAGAAAAGTCGTAACTTTACAAGATTTTATGCGGAAACAAGTTAAACAGGCAGGTCTGCGGACAGCCTCCATAAAGTGGGTCTTTCCTCAGAATAAACACAGTCTTTTCAGTCTGATGCTGGTACTGATGTGCATTTCCCACTTTGTGAAGCCTGGAAGGCGGTGCTGCTATCTGTCCTGCGCAGGAACTCTCCTACAATTCTTTTCAGTTTATTCTCGTACATTTACTTTATTTTTCCTCGCTCAGTCGTAAGATGGCTTGTTTTTCGGCGCTGCGTGATGACGCATTGGCACGTAGCCTCGAAGATGGCAGCTGTGCGTGCGGAGCTGCGCCGCAGGGACGGAGTGACGGAGGAAGTGAGCGTGGCTGTGGGGAACAACCTGAGCTCCGTGATCGGCGGGATCCACGAGCTGAGCGCGAGCGTGTCGCGGCTCCTCACCGGGCTGGTGGAGCAGGACAAAGGCCGCGGAGACGACGCGCAAGGTGAGCCCGCTGACACGGTGGCGCCCAAACCGCGCTAGTTCGTGTGACTCAGCTGTTTTACCTGCGGCAGGTGAGGAGGAGGAGGAGGAGGAGGAGGACAGTGATGGAGACGACGGTGAACCAGAAACTCCTCCAAACGCTGAACTACAGCCCCCATCTAAAAGGTCCAGAACCTGAAACACCTGGTGACGTCGCGTCATCGAGGGGCACCGGGGTCAAAGTTCAAGGCACAATGTTAAGAAGTCAAACAGGCTAAAGGCATCATTACAGACTTAAAGGAGAATTCTGGTGTTTCCTGATCTTTGAGGGTCTAAAATTTCACAAAATACTCATCTTTACTCCCATAGATGAATTTATCGATGAGTTAAAGTAAAAGTCTTCTCTCAAAATGTGTTCGGACGTATTTGAGCGAGAATGCCACTTTTCCTAAACTGACCCATCCAGCGGGCAGCCGAGACGTATGAAGATGCTGATTGAAGAGCAGCATTAGTACACAGGTCTCCCTCAATCTGGTCCTTTACAACATGGGAGCCAAGACAAGTGTTGAGTCCATCTTAAAAAAGGAAAACTAACCACTAACGACGCTCCGAGTGTTAGTGAAGCTACCCACTCTGCTTACAGAAGACCCATTTTAATAGACGGCGCTGTGGCGACCCGTCAGGGACAGGAAGTCACCCAGCAGCCTGAGGTACTGCAGGGAGTTTACGTCATTACAGTACATGGACGCGAGTGCGTGTGTGTGACGCACTGACAATAAAAGTAGAACTTTCCTTTTTCACTTTATTGACATTGTAATAAAGTTGTCATGGTAACCACAATGTGTCATATGACTCATTAAATACGAGTGTTTCTGATTGGCTGCCCGTGTGGCAGCAGTCAGTTTAGGTGTCGCCAGACAGAACGTGTAAAAAAAAAAAAAAAAGTTTGCCGAGACGGAAACGGTGCATTCAGGTCCCTGTGGTGTTATGAAAGTCACACAGTTCCGTTCAGATGGATCTGACCGCTGACAAGTGACTCAAAAGTCTCAGCCGTATCACGCTGAATGTTCCCCAAGTAACCATAGCAACATTGTGACAGCTGAGAAGCATGTACAGAGAACACAAGGAGACCTGACCCTCCTCATCCAACAGGAGTGTTTGTTAAACAGTTCAAAGGCACACAGGAAGTGACATCACAAACACCAACACACACAGTTCAGGGTATCTTACAAACACCTGCCACGGACCCGCCCCTCCTAAGTGTCGATGAGCGGCGGGCCTCTCTGATTGGCTGGTTTGCGGCTCGTGTGGCGTCGGCTGCAGAGCAGGGCGAGGCAGACAGGAAGGACGCAGTACCCGACCGCTCGGGGGTCGGTCCTCGTGCAGGAGAACAGGAAGAGAAAGATCTGCAGGTATGGCAGCAGGAAGAACGACGCCCACATCCAGCTGGGGAGGTGCGGCAGGCGAGCGATGAAGCCCCGGTACCAGCTGACGGCCGAGGGTGGAGCCGAGGTGCTGACCCCTCCTTGCTGCACATGCTCCAAACCGATGCTGTGCACCTCAAAGGCGTAATACACCCCCATGACGCTGAGCAGTAGGTAGAGAGCCACGCCCACCCATCCCATCCGCTGACGGAAGTTCATCATCCTCCATACTGTGGGAAAACAAATCAACACGTAAAAACGTACAGAAATAAGTCACGTGCCATCCAGAGTGACAGGAAACAGGTGCCAAATCAAATCGTACGTAATTGAAGTCAACAATCAGTCTTACCGAAATCAATAATCACTGGTCATCACCATCATTAGTCACATGCCCAACTCCTGCTACATTTCAGGATATTTCATCGTTTATCCCATCTCAAATATCGTGTTTTCAACAGGCAGACATTCCTGCCAGACTCCATTCATTTTTTCGCCGTTTTTAGCTCCGCTGGTGTCTGAGACCAGAGCCCTCCTTTGACATCATTAAAGCCGTCCACTGTGTAATCACTGGGCCAGACTCCATTCATTTATCGGCTAATTTTAAAACTACTTACTATTTAACAGTTCATACAATTTGACGTCTTTCCTGCTACACACTCTCTCTGCCAGACTCCATTCATCTTTTCGGCCAGTTTGGCTTTGAGTCAGATGATCAGCCTCCATCTTGCTCGGTTTATTGACAAAACATACGACAGCGGGTTAGCAGCCCGTTAGCAGCCCATCTCCAGTGTTTTGCTCAGCTCTTACCTTCCTTCTCACTAATTCTTTCAAGTTTAAATTCTGCTGCTCGGCTCCAGTCCGCCGTCGTTCCCGGAGGTCCGGGAGGGAACGCTCGCCGCTCACTTCCTGGTTTGTCACCTGCCTGCTGCGGAAAACGTCACTCACTCCAGCGCCGCTGCAGCGCCATCTACCGCTCACACCGGCTCCCTACATTTACCCTCTGTGGGAACACGGTGGAGTAAGTTTTTTAGGGAATTAGTTCTTAGTAATTTAAACAAATGGACGCAATATACAAAAGAGGAGAATTGTAATAAATGTATATAAAATGATACACACTGACCAATAAAATCAAATCAGTTGCGGGTTGAATAAAGAACAAAAGACTCTTTTCAGAGTCACTCATGTGACTGACCTGCTGTCATTAACTGTCACCTGGGACTTTGGACAGAGTCGATAAAAGTGGACTTTACAGCTCCAACAGGGCCGTAAAGTGATCTTCGCTGGCATGGTTGTAGCCCCTCACGTCCTTTCTGCTCAGGGAAAAAACACACCACACACTGTCCATGTACATGAGCCCAAACCCAGCATCACTCTGTCACATTGCTCTCTTGAAAATCTTACGTGGAAGAGAGGGAGGATCGGATCCGGATGTTTTTCAAGTTCAACTCGACATGTTTGAATAAGATCTTTAGCTGTGATTTCAATGAAATGATTCACATCGAGTTTCCACACACGCAGGACATCGTACGTAATGCACAGCCGAACTACATCTGGCCACCTGTTTCGGCGTATTTTAATATTTCAACCTCTTAAAATCTAAGGCTGAATTGTTTGAATAAAGATTGAAAACTATTACAGAAAAATCCAAACAATTACAGTTTTTTATATGTTCTTATGACTTATACCTTTTTGAAAGGTGAACTTTTGTAGTTAAATCGCTTTTTTCCGTAGTACTGACATATTAGAGTTTGTCAGCAAAGTGTAAAAAGATAAACAGCCGTCCTGATCAGACGTCACACGTTGAGCACTCTGCAGTTTGATTCTGTAACATCATATAATGTGTGAATGTTATCTGCGATCAGCTTCCAGTCAGCTGCAGCTCCGACCCACTGATGAGGATGATGAGGAGGATGAGGAGGATGATGAGGATGAGGAGGATGAGGATGAGGAGGATGATGAGGAGGATGAGGATGATGAGGAGGATGAGGAGGATGAGGATGAGGAGGATGAGGAGGATGATGACAATGATGAGGAGGATGAGGAGGATGATGAGGATGAGGAGGATGAGGATGAGGAGGTTGATGAGGAGGATGAGGATGATGAGGAGGATGAGGAAGATGAGGATGAGGAGGATGAGGATGATGATGAGGATGATGATGAGGAGGATGAGGAGGATGATGACAATGATGAGGAGTATGAGGATGATGAGGAGGATGATGAGGAGGATGAGGATGATGAGGAGGATGAGGAGGATGATGACAAGGATGAGGAGGATGAGGAGGATGAGGAGTATGTGGATGATGAGGAGGATGAGGATGATGATGAGGAGGATGATGGAAAATGGAGCTGCAGAAGTTCGTCTTTCAGTGAAAACAGTAAACACGCTGACATAATTATCCAGGAACATCAAGTGAGTGGCTGAGAAGTAAAACATGTCCATTTGGGGAGGAAGGAGACTCTGTACACAGTGATGCTCACAGACCACAAGCAGTTTGTAAATGTCAATTCAATGAATTCATTTATCTGTGGATTATTTTCCTTTACATATACATACATATAAATGTCAAAATGCATTTTTTGAGCCCTTGTGTGTGCACTTCATAGGTGTGGGCTCATGGTGAAGGTCGGACAGAGGTGGACAGTCACGTGGAAGAACCTGAGTCTGGCTGAAGTTCACTAAGCAACTTGTAATTATAAACTGAACACAACCACAACAATACAATACATTCAGTAGTTGGAATCAGTTGCTGTTGCCACCAGTGTGTGAATGGTTTCCTGGCTCCCAGCTTAGATACTTCATGTTTTAACCCGAAATCGTGACGGGTTTTTAAAACTGTTTTATCTGATAGTTTGAGGACTATCTAAATGTAACATCAGTATTATTTTCACTGTCATTTTTGCCCATTTGAATGGATTTTGTTTGACCTAAATGTCGTCTCTGTTCGTCTTGTTTATATGTCGTTTTAATGGTTGGTTCAGAATGTTTAATATTATTAAGGAAAATGGAGCAAATGATGAAGAAGATCCTCATTGTTTACCTTTGTAAGTTTAATTGTTTGGGTCAACTTGAGATGTTTGATTTGAATTTGAGAGACTTTCAGAAATCATTAGCCTTTTCCTCTTAAAGTGCACCTGACCGACTCATTAAATGTTAAATGCATCTCCGCGGATCATTTGGAAGTCAGAGTTTTGTCCCCACGAAGTTAGAAACAGCCTGAGAGTCAAATGTGAAAGCTAAAGTGGCAGTTCTTGCACAACACGATAACGTTATATGCAGCGTTATCATAAAGAGAAAAGAGAGGATCATCCAGTGGACATATAACACAGTAAAGGTAAAGAAGTATAAAATAAAATAAAAATAAAAGTACAAAAATAGAAAGAAAGCAACAACAAGTAACACAGTTATTTCATTTTTTTTGTTTTTTAAATTTGACAGGCATCATGAAACGTTGTAAAGTCAGTTCAGCAGTTTCTTGTTCACTGTGCAGATCTCACATGTTGGGTACTTATTATCATTTTATCAGCAGCCTTAACAGAAGATACTTGTTTGTGGTTGGGCGTGAAACGTGGAACTTTACAGGGACATAGAAACACAGCAGCAGCTCTGTGTGGACCACTGCAGGATGCCGATCCATCCTGCAGTGGCTGTGGATGTGTAGAAATATGAACTTTTCTATGCTTGTGCAGAGTCATTTAGATTCATTATGACGCAGAGTTACACTCTATCGTATTCACAGCAATGGAAGGTGGAGAGTCGGACACTTCAGGTTACTTCTGGTACATTACACCTTTTTTCTCCTTCTTCACTGATGTCTCGATGAACCGTTTGAGTAGTAACACTCTCCGAGCTACTCTGAGATGATGAGTCTTGGTTTCTGGCCTCTGACAGTAACATCCTGAGTCATTTACAGGGACGGACTCTGTGAACATGAGCTTCCTTGTGGTTCTGCAAGATTTGATTAGATCAATCTTCACCAGTCCATGGAGGAACATAAACTGGACGTGAGTGTTTCTTAACCTTCACATGACATTTCCAACAAATCAGCTTAATCTTACATGATTACGACGTAGTTGTATTGAATTTTGAGCAGAAGGAGGAACGAGGCTCTCCAGGATGGGAAGGACTACAAGCCTCCGACTGAAGGCCAACAGATCAGGATTCTCATTTATGGGCCGGCTGGAGCTGGAAAGTCCAGTTTCATCAACTCGGTGCAAAGTGTCTTACATGGCTGAATCTACAGACAGGCTTTGACTAGCAACAACAGTACCAGAAGTTTCACCAAACAGGTATGAAGAATGTTCAGTTCGCGCTACAAACAAAACTCAGTTCACTTTACTGTTGGCTTCATGTCGACGGGTGTGAACGCGCTCAACCAAATTCCAAAAGAGCTTCTCAGAAAGGACCAACTACGAGTTTCCTCAGTGTGACGAGCTCGAGCGGCATAAGCTTCTTCATTCGGTGGTACCTTTAATGTGTAGATTAAAGAAACCAAAACGATGAATCCAGGACGGTGGGACGAGAGAAGTATGATAGCTGGCTATTGATGTGTCAATTTTTCCACCGTATTAATGTGATTTACAGTACACAACCTACAAGATTCCAAGTGGCAGCAACTCCTTTTACCTTTTGTCTTCGTTGACACAACGGGAGTGGAAATGTCTCAAGATATGCACATGGATGACATCAAACTGGCTTTGAGGGGACATGTTCCAGAAGGCTACACGGTACAGCTGCTGCAGCATTTCTACTAGACACGTTAAAGAGTTTCACCGTTCAATGCAACTGTCACTGAAATCAGTTTCTTTTCCAGTTCAAAGCTGATTCTAAGTTATCGGACGACAGCAGGTTGTACGTAAGATCCCCGACTGAAAACAACAAAGTGCACGCTCTGCTTTGTGTCTATCCAACTGACACAATGAGTCAGTTGAAAGAGAAACATGCGGAGAGGATTCGGGAGATCAGAATGGAAGCCAGCAATCTGGGTGACAATCTGTTTTACATATCACACTGTAAATTCATCCTCATGTGGTGCAACACGTAATGTTCTGAGAACAAGTCCGTTTGTGACTCCTGTAGCTCCTTGCAGGTTCACGCCAGAGAGACAAACAGCAGCTGTGGTTGTGTTCTCCTGCAGGAATTCCCCAAGCAGCCATCCTCACCAAGATCGATCAGGCTTGTCCTGAACTCCGCCGCAATTTACAGAACGTCTACAAGGTCCCTTACTTGAGGAACAAGGTGTGTTTTGTCCTTATGTTGAAAATGATGGTTCCTTACGGACAGACAGGAGATGATTCAAGCGCTTCTTTCACCTTGACGCGTCATCTTCAGGAGCGTCACGCGTCTTATCAGCTCTTCTTATTTGCTCTTGTTTGACAGCTCTGATACGGCTCATTTGAGGTTTTCCTGTTCTTCCATTTAGCATTCTTTTTGATGTGCCTCCATTCTCGTGCTGAATGTCCCTCCTTTTACTGCGTGACAGGCAGGGGATCTCCGACACGACAGCACATTTCTCATCCGGTTCCAATCTGTGCTTGGGCTGTACTGTTGTGCTGATGCGCTATGTCTCCATGGTTCTTTGGATTCATTAAGTAATCTCCCGGATATATATTAACGTAACCGTGCCTTTACTTTCTGTTTTGGTGTATTCTTCCTTTTTTCTGCCAACATGTGACGTTTTCATCCTGACCTCTTGTCTTCCCTTTTCTATGGCTCATTTTGGATATTGCTAATGTTTAGGTGTATTCTCCCGAGCGGCTAAACAACTTCCAACAATATCAGAGCCACAGACCCTCAGGTTTCTATTTGACTGTACTGTTGGTTGTCCTCTGCTCAGAGCGCCATGCTCACCGTGTAGCCGCTGTAGTAAATCAGCTGAGAGAAATGTCCCACTTTCACGTCGTCGACGGACTTCCGCAGCAGTGAAAAACTGCCACACATATTTAGCAAAAGAGCACCTGTGAGTTTTTTGGGGGACCATCTAATATTGAATTTAAAGTTAGAACTTTTTGTTTGTTTCAGTGGTTTCAGCCGTTTGGACGTTGTGTCGATTGCTTTTAACGATAGAAATTTCAAGAACTGCAAGTTATGGGGGCAGCTGGAGGGGGGGGTATACGTTCAGTATAGAGAATATTCAATCCGTTTGCACTTCACATAGCAGGTGCTGTAAAATGAGCATGATTTCCCGCTCGTCACAGTGCCAAGGTCAGAAATCTGCATGCCATTGTTAGCAGGAGGGCTCACATGACTGGATGACGATGTGGAGGCTTCTTCTTCATTCCCAGAGCTAACAAATGTCTCACTACTATCCTGCTCTCGCTTCACCCTCAAGAGGGGTTTTTGAGGTGGCTCAAAGACAGCCATTCAGCCACGGTAGCCCCCGGCTGCTAGCTAAGCTAAAGTACTGTTGAAGGAGGAATTGTTTTCCTCTCCTTCTGCCCAGGATCGTTATATCTTAGTGGAAAGGTTGATAAAGCACTCTTCAACTTTTCGAATCCAATAGTCTTTGTTTATTTCACGCAGAGAGTAGATACAGAGTCGGCGCTGAGCCCTCCGTCCCACTACCTTAAGGGTGGAGTAGAAGAAAAGGGCCGATATCCAGGTTACACATCCATTTATACCTTCTAGGCTCCTCCTACGCAGAGGAGGAGCTCTTCCCTGATTGTTATCAGTACTCTTCAACTATGTGTAGCCAGACCGGCTCTAACTGTTTTGTGGCAGATGAGCAGCGGGTGTAGTGCAAACTATCTAAGTGTGCGTGCAGCAGATAATAACAGTTCATAATGTAACAGTACCCTCTAACAAATGATGACGGTAACACAGGAAGGGAAACTCTCAAGTTATTTGTTATCTCACTGATGTGCGATGTTGTGTTTGTTTAGATGGAGATGTTCAGCAAAGAAGTGGGGATTCCCATGGATTGCATCTTCCCCGTGAAGAACTACCATGAAGAAATCGACCTCGACAACGACATCGACATGCTGATCCTGAGCACCCTGAAAAATGTTATCGATCTTGGAGAAGATTACATCCGTTTCAAAATGATGCAGTGGGAATCCTGAGAGGGACACGATGAAACAGCTAATAAAGGCCTAATATCATAATGTGGGTTTCTGTTAGCGCCTGTAACATTAAATATTCATGTCTGAATAATCAGTGATTAAAGCTACAAACGAAATAAGTGACAACACCTTTTTCTAACTGGGTAGAATTCCTCAAGTGGCCGCGATCACCAACATTAGCACGTCCTGTCCTCAACTTAAAGAGGATTTAAAGAAAGTCTACCAGGTCAAATATTTGAAAGAAAAGTTTCATCACTAACCTTAGTCAAAACAAAACCAACCTGAGCTCAGTTTTAGCAAGAAATGATATCATACTGACACCATTTAGAATATCTTTCACTACATTTGACAGATTGTTGTTACTTTCTCAAAAGATGTTTTGATGAACAGCCTAATAACATGTCCGAGAAGGTTTTCAGTCAGGACTTCTTATCTTGTTTGAAGACGTTTCGCCTCTCATCCGAAAGACTTCTTCAGTTCTGAGGGTCAGTGCGGGAAACCCAGGTATTTAACCCCGAGTGTGTGGAGACAATCACCAACAAAGAGGACGTGGTTGAAAGCACCAGCCTAATAACAGCATTGGTATACTCACTGAGAGATTCTCCATTGGCGGAAAGCCACACCGATATTTACTCTCGTTTCACTTCTTGCTCCATTTTTGCACACGAACATTGTCTGTTTCCCAGAAAGATGTCTGGGTTGGTGATTATAGTCGTTAAGTCACTGTTTCTGTAACCCTCAGGTTGCACACTAGAGGCAACTGTGACTCACTGTCGCCTCTCTAGGCCCACATGGTATTACAAGAGAGCTGAGGCCTCAGTTAGTTGGTTAGCGTGCTAACTATGTTGAATGTCTCTCTACAGTACAGTAAAACGGTATTTTGGTGAAGCATCACAAAACATACCTCTTCCCATTAAACTGAAACATTGGCTGAATCTTTAAATTTACTCTTAATGATCTCTTAAGTTTCCGACAGCGATAAAGAGGTGGGACTGCATCAAGGGTCAGACCAGTCTTAGTCTTTTAGATGATATGTGTGTTTGAATTTCAAAGTCTTGGATTTACTAAAAGTGATTCTGACGGTCGCCGAGGAGTTCAGATGAACAGGAGCTTTTGGCTGCATCTGGTACAGTTCGTGTAGTTTGCATCATTCTTACGGAAATAAAGTCCAGGAGAAACTGGTGGTTAACAGCTGGTTAAGGTCTGTTTCAGCTGGTTAACGTCTGCTTCAGCTAGTTAACAGCTGGTTAAGGTCTGTTTCAGCTGGTTAACGTCTGCTTCAGCTAGTTAACAGCTGGTTAAGGTCTGTTTCAGCTGGTTAACGTCTGCTTCAGCTAGTTAACAGCTGGTTAAGGTCTGTTTCAGCTGGTTAACGTCTGCCCCAGCGGTACCTCTGTGGTAGAACGGAGAATGTGAGCTCCCCTCATAAGGCCGTTTTCATGTGTGACCGTGTCCAAACGGACGACAGATTTATTTACAGGTTATTTGATAACTCCTGAACTTTCTTGTCAGTGACTTATTGGTTAACTAAAGCTGAGTTTCACTGATGGAACAGCAGTGGATACGCAGCATGTTTTGAATTTATTTGTTCATTCTCATTTTGATGTGTCGTTTTGTTTTTACCAAACATGTTTTTTATTATTCTTTTCATTTTCCTCGTGCTTTGATTGAACGACTCCTGCGACGATCAACGTTAAATTCAGTTCGAATGAAAACAACAGCTCCCTGACTGGACGCACGGAAGTGAACACACTCGTTTTCCATGTTGAACAAACCTGAGCCCAGTAACCAAACTGGGTCCCCAATCAGTTGCCAGCTGAGTCACGTTGATCCACGTGGACGTAAACACACGGACAGAAATGTCTTTAGTGGGCGGAGCCACAGAGTCAAACCCGTAATGAATCGAGTGTCACATGAAGCTGATGTGCAGGATTGAAGCCATCATGATCATCCATTGAAACGTTTGCTATATAAGGGACCGTTGAGCCGAGAAGCAGCTGCGGCTCCTGTCCAGGTTGTGATTGATGGCTGGATGTGAGCTATGTGCAGCCGACTGCGAGCATCATTACCTCTCATTACCTCGCCCCACGTCCCCCGAAGCGCCTCGGGTCTGGACTCGTCTTATTCTGACATGGACAAGCTCACAAAGTGGATGAAGATTATTGCTTCAGACAGTCAGAGTCTAACACACAACCTGATTTACTTTTTTAAAAATGTACATCATGGTTTCCTCTGCGACAGACAAGGTTTGTTCAAACTCAACTTTATTTCGAGTGTCCGTTGGTCTTTGGTTCGAAGCGCGGACGAGGTTTGGTTTTCACCTGTGTGCATGTTTCTGTGTGCGTGTCTCCGTTACGACGACGATGAAGTTCAGGTGAAACTTCTTCAAAACCAAGAGGAGGTCCAGATGCCTTCAAACTAAGCCCTCCAGATGACGTCGACTTGCATGACGGAGAAGCTACACAAACATGTTTGTTTGTGTGTCGGAGCTGAGCGAACAACAACAAACAACAAACACAGACGCTGGTGTGAAGATTTATTTCAGGCGGAGGTGTGAACACTGAGCACCGTCTCACCTCTTCGATAAAACTTTACCTCCCTAAATTAGCAGGCATGTCTATTCATACTAATTATGCTAAGCTAGCCGACACCATTGACTCTATTTTCATCACAAGAGTTTCTAATTTGAAATGATTTTGTTACTTTTCCCTCTCATCGTTAGTTCCTGGACTTGCTTTCGATTTATTCTAAATGTGTTATACATTAACAAGCTAACGCTAATTCCACCAGCTCCGTTAGCTACGTAGCATTTACACATGGCAGGATGTGGATGAACGCGAGAAAGAATACTCAGGAAGAGCGAGTTTTTCTCACGTTTTGGACTAAATCAGAACACGTGTCTGAAGGTGCTTTGGTGGCCCTGCTGGAGCTGCTCTCACACTTGCTGTGCAGCTGGAAAATGATGGCTTTCGGATCAGGCGGAGCACGTATTTACTGCGCCCGCCCCTCTCGGACAGACAGAGGCCCCCACAGAGGCTCAGCTGGGGGGCTAAACATACTCCTGGAGGCTGTAGCTGTCCCTGATGTCTTTTGGAGGCGGTTTGGAGGGAGACGAGGAGAGCGACTGCTCCTGATCCGGCCCAGGTTTCCGCCCCTTCGGCTGCACGCGCTCCGTCTGCAGCTCGTCTCGGTACGTCGGTGCGTCCGGTCGGCCTGTCCTCCTCCGTCCGGGACACGACATGCAAAAGATGACTCCCCCGGCGAGGAGGAAGCCGGCAGAGACGAAGGTGACGCACAGAGCTCCTCCGGGCTGATATTTGCTGCTGTCCGGCAGGTCGGTGGTGAGGAAGACGGTGATGACTTCATTGGTGAACCAGGACGCCGGGACCAGGATCAGAACGCTGGATAGGATGAAGCACCCCCCTGCGGCAATGGCCGTGTGCCCCTTCGCTCGGTGGCTGCCCCCCCAGTTGGTACATTTAAGCCCCAGGGAGGCGAGGCAGAGTCCAAACGCCGCCACCAAGCAGGACAGAACCATGGCGGCCCGCGTGGTCTGCAGGTACGCCGGCAGAGACAGAACCGAGTGCTTCATGTTGCAGCTGAAGACGCCGGAGCTGTACCACACGCAGTCCATCCACAGCCCCCGCATCTGCGAGACGGGTGTCATGACACCGTACCAGGCACTGACCCTCACCTTCCAGTTGGGCAGCAGCGTAGCCACGGTGGTGCCGACGACGCCCAGAAGCGCCAGGGCGAACGCTAGGATCTGGATGGCGGCGGACAGCATGGCTCAGCCCCCCCCGCCTGTTGTCCCGGCAGCAGATGCGTCCTCGGTCGGGCTCCGGGGGCTGCACAGGAGAGATGAGAGGCGCAGTGAGCGTGATGCCTGCTGATGGGAGCCGTTACAGGAACTTCTGACCTGAGCTGAGGGAGTGAAAACACAGCCTCTGCCTGCCGTCTCCGTGGCAACCGTACATACAGCTTCACCCCGGCAAAGATGCAGCAGGCGTCCTGTCGTTCACTCGCAGCGGAAGGGACCTTCGGCGTGTTCGTAACCTGAAGGTCAGCCCAGAGCGGCGCCCCTACTGCCGAGTTGTGTTTGTCAGCGAGCTCAGGAACACAAAGACTCGTTGAGATAACATCTCTGCTCAGACTCACTTTTCACACCGCCGACAGCCTCGTTTGGGCTTTTCAAACAATCCTCCCGCCGCGTTTTCGTGCCGTTTGGTGATAAAACCGCTGAGCCGTTCGTGGTGCAGCTGCGGCGTGAGTCGAGGTGTCGCCCGTCGCGCCACTGCCTGAAAAATCGCCCACTGCAACGCGGCGATAAGCGCCCGCAGCCCGTTATTATCATAATCCTGGCTCCTATCGGGCTCCTATCAGCCGCAGACCTGCACAGACAGCACACGCACCTCCCCCGCCGTCCCCGTAAACCACCAACACCGTTCATTCATGTTGTGGCGTCGCCCAGGAACAAATCAAAACTCGGCAAAAATGACTTTCCCTCCGCAGGAACGCGGCGAAGACGTCAGTGCAGGTTCTGGTCCGTTAATCCAGCGTCCGTCCCGACCTGCAGCTGGACGTGACGCGTGAGAGATCGGAGGTGCCAACACCGACCACGTTTCCTCTGGAGGCCCTGAGATGTTACATAATAATAATAATAATAATAATAATGATGATGATGTTGAAAAATGCTAAATTTGTCAGAAAATCTAATGAGCACCAGGACAGAGAGTCAGATTTTTTACCAAGTCCAAATGTGCTGACAGTCACGTCCATCTGTAAGTGTGATTCCGTCACCATTAAAGTGATTCACCGACAGAAAACCATGGAGCAGATATGATCAAATCCTGTGATCCCTGTGGAAAACACGAACAATAAACGATGATGCCGACTGTGAACTCAGAGGTCGGAGCGTCCCTGAAGGCACCGACACTTTTCCCAGCAGCCTTCGCTCCCTCGCGTCTCCTGAAAACAGTAATTATGCGATCTGTAAAGATTAAATTAAGTATAAGTCACCGAACAAACGCGGTCAGGCTGATCTTTATCTTCTGTTTGTTCAGTCGCTGCTGATAACAACATTCACATGAGAATTTTAAAGGCTTGCAGGAAGCTGGTTGATTTGGAAGGAGAAAGAAACTGTAAAAGCGTCTGAGATGGATCAGGTCATTGGTGCAGCGGACTGAGCCTTTAAATGAGGAAGAGACTTTTTGTTTGGTGGAGATTTCAGCTTTTCCTTCACTTCCGATTCTATTTTTTTCTCGTGTGGTTTTGCTTATTTTGATGTTTAGTTTTGTTTGTGCTTTTGGTGCACTGCTGTGTGTGATTGATAAATTTAAGGGATTTTCTTTCTATTTTAAAATGTTCAGATTTGTATTTTCACTCAATTTAATCATTCTGATTTTTCGGGGAGGCTGATTGTTTTATTCTATAAAAATAAGTTTTTGTTCCCTTTGATGATTTGATCAGGTTTTGTTTATTTTGGGGCTGTTTTCTTGCCGCCTCTGAGCGTGATGTGTAAAACAAACAAAAATAAAACAACTAAAAAACCGTCAGTGTTTGAGTAAAAATGTGTCCGATTGTCTGGAAGGATAATCCCAGAATTAAATCACGTCTGTTTGAATGACACAAACATGGGATTAAGCAGCCGACTGAACTGGACACACAGTCGGAGTGTTTCATTTTGGAAGGATTTCCCTGAAATTAGCCTCACATTAAAGCAAACAGTTTGACCTTCGACCCCACAACGATGATTGTTTGGAACCGAATCAGAGCAGCTGGCAGCTCCACCCCTCCCCCGAGGCGCCGTCAGCCATCAGTCAGCACGCACACGTGAATGTAAATGAATATAAATGAAGTGCTTTAACTCAGCTGAGCGCACAGACGCACGGAAAACTGGCCTCATTCACGCGTTTCCTCCAGTCTGTAAACATCAGCAGAAAACCTGCATCACTGTGTTGTCCCCACAAGGATGTCGAGTCCCTGAAACGGCACATTGTGAACACATACGATGTCAGGTAGACACACACACGCACACACACACACACACACTCGCAGCTCGATGGGACGCAGACGTTTTCACGTTTCACCGGTTTGGATCCGGATCAGACTCGTTTGAAGGCCGGGGGGACGTTTCAATATTAAGAACGATGATAACGATGATGATGATAACATTTATCTCCGTCTGGCACCTCGACGCCCTCAGTCTTCTTAAGATTTTATGTGTTTTCGTGTATTTTGTGTTTTTCTTTATGCTTATTTTGTTGTGCTGATGATATTTGTGAACAATTCAGTTTTTAAGCGAGAGCAAAAACGCAGAAAAGGAAATAAATTTATGACTGTAAAAACACTAATAGCAAATATCATCTTCCAATAACAAACATAAAATGTTGAATTTAAATATCTCAACACCCCACATAGATTTATTATATTTCTTCTAGCTGTAAATTGTCACAATTAATGCAGTTTTCTCTGAAGCTGATAGAAATATATGAAATAAGTTGAGTGTGATTTAATAAAGGATACAGATTGAATAATTTCAACTTCATTCCTTTAAAAAAATGTTATTTTATGTTGAAACTCGTCCATCTTAACTTGTGTACAAACTGAACAACTTTCATATCATCTCTACATTAATTCAGTCACATTGAATAAAAGTCAACTTTGGAACAGTTATTTTAGACATTGCAAAGGTTGGTTTCATCTAAATTTTGTGTTTAGGAGAGAGGACAGTATAATTCAGAAGGTCTCTTACTCAAAAACTATTTTCAACCAATCCGACACCAGCTCAGTCTGCTCTGATTGGTTTACTCAACAGCCAGTCACACACATTTACATACAATTTACACACACACACAAATGTGAAGTTTCCCTTTATGAATGATTTAAAAACCTAAAAACTCACCAGTTGGCGAACGTGACGTCTTCGTCGTCCTACAGTGAGATGATGTGAGCGGGCGCGCTCACTCAGGTCAGGCGGCTTCTGATGACGGATTTTACATCAAACTTTACCAAAACTTGTCAGAACAACACAAAAACAAACAAATGGGAGCAATGAGCTAAAACTGCAGCTTAAGGTTCTCTTAATCATTAATCAAACCGGCCCATTATTTTCACATTTAATTGATTAGTTGTTTACTCTATAAATTGTCAAACATAAGTGAAAAATGCTCGTCATCTTTCTTTAGAGTCACGTCTTTACTGCAGCCAGCAGTTCAAAAGCCCAAACTCCTCATTTACTGCCAGAAATGTAGAAAATCCTGACATTTACAAAGCCGGAAATCTGCCAATTTATTCAATATCAACGATGGCTTGAGATTTACTCGCGCTACTAACAAAACAGTAGAATATAGTAGTTTTTATTTCATAATTTTTCCACACATTCTATATTCATCACACTTAAAGTGAGATATTTGAAGTCTTGTCCTTTATTTTGAGTTTGATGACAGTTTAAAAGTTGTTTATTTCTTGTGCTGCAGATCCTAATTGTCAAAATCAAACCAGTAAAAATATTTGTAATATTTCAGTTTTGTAGTGAGTCGATTTGTGACTGATGGGATTTTTCTAAAACTTGGCCCCACGATAACAAACCCGTTTTCCTGACCGTCTGTGGTCACTGCCATCGGGAACTTGGCTGCTACAGTGCTGACAGGATGACACGGTGGCAGAGGTAGTTACACAGGAAACAGGAAAGGCTACACGAGAGGAACCGATCGACTGGTTTCCATTATAAAGGAGAAGAAACGTTTGGCGCTCAGAACCGAACCCGTTCCGCTGTCGCGGTGAAGGACAAACTGAGTTCGCAGCTGTGTGAAAATCCTCACCTGAACCTGCAGAACATTTCACTTTTGAACAAAAGAACAGCTAACAGGTTGCTGATCTCAATGGTGCTGTCCTGCTTCGCCACCAGGGCGCGCTGTCCCAACGCTTTTAAACATTCAATTTCCTGAGACACAGACGACGGGGACACGCTCGCGCCTGACCCGGGACCTCTGCCCGCCGAAACGGAGCTGCAGAAAAACACGCAGCCGCTCGGTGACGTCAAATCTAGAGGAAAGTGTCCAATCAGGACGCTCACTGACTCACTTCCTGTCCTGAATCGACGCTGTCACAGGTTGGTCATCTAAGAGTTGTTCCAACCTCCAGCTCTTCCTGATGCGGACAAAAGAGACCGGACAGAGCAAAAACAACAAATATTTGGTCTTTTATTGGACTGTCGTCAAAAAGGTGTAAACAAACATGTAAGAAAATAAATTACTAAAGTTAACAAAAATAACCTGTGAAGTTTGTTTGAAACGAGCCTCCGAACTGAAAAAAACAAACGCGACGGAATACACGGATACCATCAGTTCAGCGAAGCTTCGATCCGTCGACAGACAGAAAATATTTACAGACTACATCCGATCGGTTCGAAAACCTGAAGAGATCCATCCTGAAAGCACCACTCCAGATGTTGGGAAGTACGCCGGAGAACTTTCAGACTGCTTCCTCCTTCACGTCCCCCTGAATCCTTGGTTTGAAGTGGGTAAAAAGGGGCGACTGAACGATTCGTGGTCCGTCGTTGCCAGGAAGGAGCTCAGAAAAACACACGAAGACACGAGTTCATCAGAAAAGCATTTTCAAGAGAACACGAATGAAACGTCGCTGTTCCACGAACGTGTCCTTTCAGAAAACTTTACATCCGTGATCAAGGTCTGTGTCAGAGAAAAGCTTTCAGAATAAAAGTCTGATCACTGGAAAATGTGATAAATGACGCAAACATCGGAACAATCTCCTGATTTTGCATCGTGAATTAAATGTTTCTAGAAATTTCATGTGCTTTTTCCTGGTCTTTTGGCATATTTTTAAATCTGAATTTTGTTCTCTTTGGTAAAGTCTTTCAAACCTCCATAAAGTTTTGACGTTTCTGAGGGTCGAAGGTCGTGTGTCCATGGAGGTTGGTGCTCCCGTTAGCTGGTTAGCTTTAGCACTGCTGAAGGCCCAGCACGGAGTCGTAGAAGCAGTCCTCGTTGATCATGGACGTCATGCTCTGAACGCTGAAGTCTCTCTCCAGCACGTCCAACACGTCTGCAGGGCCTCGATGCAGACTGGAGCTCCGCCTCTGCTCCTTGCTCTGAGCCGCTCCCCGTTCGGCGTCCTCCTCCGCGAAGTTCAGTCGCTGCAGCTGAGCCTCCAGCTCGCTGGTCAGCGAGCAGAGTCTGGTCCTCCTCCCTGCGGGGGCAGAGACAGCGTGGCTGGGCAGTGGGGGCTCGGAGCACGTCTCGCCGCCGTCGGGCGTGCGGCTGTCCTGACGATGACGCTGCCTCCTCCTCAGGGAGCCGGTGGGGGCTCGCTCTCTGAGGAGGGAGCGCAGAGCTCGCAGCACGCTGGCCTTCGTCTCCAAACCGCTGAAACACAAACGCAACAGAGTCGTCAAAGCTGCAATCATCTGACACAAAGACACAGGTCAAAACAACAGGAATACATCTCTTCTTCTCTCTCCAACGACTACAACCAACTGCTGCTGAAGTGTCTCAGAGCAGATTCACTTCCTGTCACTGAGCTGAGCACTGCTAAACGGCTCCTGAAGGTAAAGTCAAATGTCATCTGCGTAAAGGCTGATTTTCTGTCTCATGTTTAGCCTCCACTTATTGCACTTGTTGTTATTTATCTGTTTACCTGCTGCAGAGCTGAAACACCGTCTCTGGTCGGCCCTCCACCTCCGAGCGGCAGTGAACCAGCTCCCACACACATGGGTTCTCCGAGCCTGAACACAGTCAAGACACACTCAGCATCAGTGGGTACTGGCAGTAAAAGTGCATCATGCAGACAGAGGGTTAGAATCATTTACTGCATTTTACTGATATTCATGTTCAGCAGCTGCTAAAAGTGTAGCTAACAGCTGTTAGCTTGTGAAATAACCTGTAAATACACATAAAAGTATGTTTGTTGTACTTACCGTATTAATGAGAAGTTATGAAAAATTGCAGTATTCATATTTGCCTCCGATACAAATATTTATTTACTTACTATTTACCCCCTGCTGGACGGCCTGTGATTGGTCACTCACCTGTGATGTTGGCGTGTCTGACTTGTATAGCTGAAACTGGGATTAACCAGCGGAACCTGAAGGGGTCCAGATCAGCCCAGCGGGAGCCGGTCTGTCGGACAGAGAGTCACAAGCACAGTTACTGGAAACCAGTGCAGCACCAGAACCTGAGCATAGCATCAGCCAAATAGGAACAAAAAAATGTGTGTTTCAAGAATAAAGTGATGATGAAGAAAGGTTAAGTAACTAGACCCATTTTCAGAAAAAGATTAAACACAGCAAAACAAATGTTTCACTGTTTTATGGAAATATGCTGCAAAGTTTAAAGAATTAAGTCACAATTGTGTAAGAAAAAGATTTTACTTTACACTTTCAGAGAAAAAAATTCAAGACCAAAGAGACAAAACAAAATCTGCGAATGAAAGCTTTGGTTTGACAGTGTGACGTTTGAAAAATAAAATTTTCAGACAGCGACAATGTCGGCTGATGTTTACAGAAATGACGTGATGTGTCAGGTTTCAGGAGGGGCTGAAGCAGCCGAGGACGAAGGAGACTCACCACCCTCTTCTTCAGCTTGCTGCTGTCCCGGTAAACCAGGATGACAGCTCGTTTGAACACTGCAGGGCGACACACAGAGGGAGGACAGTTCTCACGACTCTTGGCTTTAGGGGTCTGGCTATGATTGGGTTGGGATGAGGCTACGCAATGCATATAGTCATTGTCCTCACAAATGTAAAAATACTAGAGTGTGTGTGTGCCCACCGAACAGTGTGAGCTCAGGTTCTTTCCTCAGCCGTCCCAGACTGGGCAATGGGTTCAGCCAGACCACTGATGAGTGGACCAGAAACTCCCCCATTGAGATCTCTGTCGCCTGAGGGGGCGGAGAAAAGTGATTAAATCAGAACATGTCTAACAAACCCACGCCACGTTGCACACTGGGAAACTGTGGCTGTTTGAGTCCAGTTTGAGTCCAGTTCAGTCTGGTCCGAGATCACTGGTTCAGTGTGAGTCTGTACCGGTCTGTGGGGACCACTCTGCTCCGAGGCCAGCTGGTCGAACACGGCGCCGTAATCCTCGTAGATCTTCTGCATCTCGTTGATGTGACTCGCCACCTTCTCCATCGCCCTCAGCGCCTCTGTGTGGACAACAGGAGGAAGTGCAAGACACCATCAGTTTCAGAGCCCCACTGCAGCCAGCGACCTCTACGGGCTGCAGCTGTCATTACAGCTGCTCTATAACACTCAGTGTGTTGTCTCTGTCAGGTGTGTGTTGTACCTGTCAGGTGTGCGTGTTGTACCTGTCAGGTGCGTGTTGTACCTGTCAGGTGCGTGTTGTACCTGTCAGGTGTGTGTTGTTTCTGTCGGGTGCGCGTTGTCTCTGTCGGGTGTGCGTGATGTACCTGTCAGGTGTGCGTGTTGTACCTGTCAGGTGCGTGTTGT
>KV751387.1:1255531-1274476 GCA_001698575.1 Mola mola | reverse complement strand
TCCAGTGTACATTTGGTCTCCGTCCTTCTCTGTTTGTCTCTCGTCTTCTAGTTTTTGTTTAATGTCGGCAGCAACGACACTTGTTTATCTCTCCTTCCTGATAATAAGACACGCCCACCGAAGACGTCACTCAAACGTCACGGTTCGCAACGTGACGTTCCAGTTTTTTGGTTTCTGTGCGATGAACCAACTTTTCAAGTTCCGGACCTAAACAGTTCTGAATGTGAACGTTCTGGCCGGTTCTAAAGTGGGTGCAGGAACCAGAACCAGAACGGAGCCGTGTCGCTGTGAAAGAGCCAATAGTGTTTCGGATGATCAGTGTCCGTTTACTGTCAGTCAGACAGCAGAGTCGCTGCAGAGCGGCAACTTTCCAGCTGCTTTCAGAACCGATTAGCCGTCCAATCAGGCTCCTTATATCAGGATCGCCCTTCCTGAGAACCCCAATGAAATTTATTAGAAATAAAACATCAATGTTTGTGCTGAATTGGAAGAACTTCACAAGTTGGGATGAAACAACAAAATGTCTCCAGTTGCAACAACATGGAGGCGTAAACAAGGTGGGAAGTTCTGTGATATGACAAATTTGTTTACAGTTACGGGACAAGGAAACAACGATGACGGAGGTGCTTCAGCTGTGTGGAGGCATGTCTCACGGCGTCATCAGAAACCTTCAGAAAACAGCGCCCCCTTCAGCAGCTGTGTGGTGGAGTCTGGTGTCATTTTTCAAAAAAGATGTAATTTGTTTTAGAGCCTCAAAGTTCTGTTTAGGCTGAAAAATATGAGAATTCTCCTTTAATCCTGAACCTCTGGCCATGAAATGTTCTGTGATACCTTAAAGAAAATTAATGCTGCACCTCCGACTGGAGGCAAGATGTTTTCCAGTAATATTGCCTTGAAGCAATAAACAAAAACAAGCAACAAGCCCAGGACGTGACACACTGATGGCTAAAATATCGTCCCTCAGAGCAAATATCTCGACCTGACAAGACAACCAATCGAACCAACAAAACAAAAACAAACGTTTGGATGATTCGACAGGAACAGGAATTCTCCACCCTGGTTGTAAACAACGTGACGTCAACACACACACACGCACACACACACACACACACACACACACACACACACACACCTCTGCAAGGTCAAACATCCCGTCGCACACTTCCTGTCCTGCTGTCATCGTAGAGACATGATGAGCGTTTCATTCCTGACGGGAAACGGACATGTGACCCAGAACACGGCGGCTCCTTCATGGTTCACTCAGTGTTGGTTTGAAACTCTTCTGTTGGACGACCTCACGCACTCAAGAACCAATCAGAGCAGCTCTAGTGTCTTACATAAAGAGGAGACCACAGGAAGTTTCCTCGTGAAACACTCGGCGAGGACGGAGCAGCAGGAGGAGACAAGATGGAGGCAATGCGAGAAATCTGCCAAACTCCAGTGGAAAAACTCGGTCACATGTTGTCCTGGGTTCCGTGAAGCGGCCGCGTCGAGGCCAAAACTTCCCATGAAGCATTTCCTCTCTTTAAATCGGGAAGGGAATTTTCTCCCACTTTTCTGCCTGCAGGCTGCCAGCTGTTCCACAACCTGCTGACTGGAGTCAGAACATCTGACGTCACCACGTTCTCACCCTTAACATCCACTGAGCCTGCGGGTGACCCCCGAGGCCTCGTTCCCCGTCAGTTTAGCTCCCCGAAAACCAACACCTAAACACATTAAATCCGAGTTACCCAATCAGATTACTGGGTGGAGTTCAGGACACCTTCCAGATAAAACAGAGACAATTAAACAAAATTAAAGACAGAATTACAAAACTCAGCAATAACAAACAGGATGAGTGTTGAATCAAAGAGATCAGGATGATCTAAAGAGGTGAGATCTGAGCACCAGGTTCTAATTTGGAGAAAACGGTCGGAGAGGAAAGATGGTGGGAGGGTGGAGCTGGCTTGATAGGCTGGCATGAAAACGTGTCTGAGCGGGAGGAGTGAGATCATGACAAGGAGAGGACCCGAGACAGAGCCCTGAGGAACGCCGGTGATTTTGAAGTCGCACAAGCTGAGCGCGGCCAGAGAGATGACTTGAAGCAGGTGAGTGGGGGACGAAAGAAACCAACAGAGCTCATCTGTCGAGGAGGAAGAGCCTGTTTACCTCCGTGAAGGGGACGGAAACTGGACGACAGCTGTTCGCAGAGGTTATCGGAAAGGTCGGAGTAGATGGACACAGGCTGGACTTTTTCCAGGTTTTCAGGATCTGCTCCTGGTTTCTGGTACAGAAGAGCAGGAGTAATTCCAGGGGACAGGAAATTGTGCAGGACGGGGATCTGACTGACAAGTGGAGGATGCCGAGCTAAAAGCAGGAGAACAGAGGAGGAGAAGAGCTGGTCAGGATTTGACTGCTGGGACGGACGGCTGTAGCTGTGTGTGCTTATTTATAACGTGGCAGGCAGCACAGCGTCATGTCAAGGTTGAAAGGTTTGCTGCTGTTTAGACTGATGCTGGATTCTGGGAGCCTTAATTAACCTCATGAAGTCATGACAGATTTATTCCACTATCCAAAACATCGCACACCTTCAGGAGACACTCCGATACCTGACTGATGTGTCCAAGTCTCTGTTTTACAGGCCACAAGTGAGCGTCTGAGGTCTGTCACCACCGCAGCTCCATGTGGCCGGAGGCTGGCTGAACAGGCCCCGCTGAAAGCGTCACCGCCACTCGGTGCAGCGAAGAAGAGCCATTCGTTTCCACAACAACAAGACGTCCGTCCTCCACATAAAGTCAATGGTCATTTTGGATCTGGAGATCTGCGACACCGTCTGTTCTTCAATGGTTTCTGCGGCAACTCGACCGAGCGCTGACTTGCATCAGTGGATTGTGGGAAATTAAGTGTTGGCTTACAGTGAAAATGAAGAGCTGTCATGTGGATTTAAGAAATCTAGAGTGATCACAAACAATATTTTAATCTGTGGGCACAGCGTGAAAAGTGTCAAGGACTTTCAGGTCCAAACTCAGAGTGAAGCCCCAGGTCGGTGGCTTTTACGGTCTCTTAGGATTCATCCAAGTCAGTTCGAGTCCTTTGACCTGTGCAGGAAGCAGAAACGTGCTTCATACAGTCCATTTGGACTTCAGGGACATTTTATGTGCAGTTGGTAGGGAAAAATCGGGGAAATGGGGCTGAAACTTACACAAAAAAAACCCTCTCTGCGTCTTTAATGTCGACATCTCAGCATGTTATGTTCCAGCTCCGAGCTGCTTGGTGAAACCGGGCCAGAGCTCCCAGCGTGACCAAATCCTGACGGAAAAAGTGGCCGAACGGAGCGGGCACGCCGCTGCAGCGGAAAGAAAAACCTCAACGCATCAGGAGCAACATTCCCCTGAAGAATCGGAGGGCTGCAAGGACGAGACACAAATCCTGACAGGATCCCGGGGACAGAAAAACGTGTGTAACAGGAATCCCGACTAAACACATGAGGACGGGATGACGGTCAGATCTTACGCCTCACCTGGACAAGATGTGTTTCACACACACACACATTCATTGTACATCTGCACGGGGGGGCAAGCGAGAGAGAGCATTATGGGAGTAATTGGAAGCAGCTGTTGAGGGAAACACTGATCTGCTCTGAGAACAGTGTTTACGCAACACACACACGTCCTGGCCCTCCTATCTTTGTGAGGACACAGTCCAGAACCGTTCCAAGCTGACCCCTAAAACTGAGTCCTAACTAGATGTGGACCAGACCCAACGCTTCCTGTTTGATACTTTTAGTGACAACCCCGAAAGAACTTTTCTTAAAGGACATAACAAAGGCAAATCACATCAGACATGATCGCAAGACAAAATATTCAAATATTTTACAGAAATACCACAAATTAAGATAAAACAATAAGATTGTAACTGATATGAATCAAATTGACCAAAATAGTCCCACCTGAAAGCCAGAAAAGTCCTGAGCTAGAGTCTAAGGTGATGTGTGATGATGGCAGCATATTGGCTAAACAGCCACATGCTGAAGAAGATACAAGGCAAGAAAAAAATGACAAGCTGAACTTTGTCAGAGATGATCAGAAAACAAATATGTGCAGACGGACGAGACACAGAAGGGAGAGAAAGTATGTCTATAATGTCCGTTATGTTCCATAAAACCTTAATGTCAGGTCACAGCAGCACCTTACAGGAAAAACTCAGGGGGCAAAATGAAGAAGAGACAATAAATCCCACATAAAGCTGAATAGTTGTGAAAGCATTAAATGGTGCCGTGACGTCTTTCGAGAGCCGAACCTTCTGACAGCTGAACGATTTCACCAGTGAAGAGAAGCAGAAGAAGGAAAATAGTAACGAGCAGGATAACAACAGAGTCATTTCAGCGTTTTATCGTGTCGACAGACGTGTGATGTTCCTCAGTCACGTTCTGGTGTCCAGTTTGTTTCCACCACAACCAGCAGACGGGCTGAAACTACAGCTGCAGGCAGAGCAACCGCCTGGTTACCAGCATCCGGTTACAAGCACCTGATTACCAGCACTTAGTTACCAGCACCTGAAGGCAGCACAACCGCCTGGTTACCAGCACCTGGTTACCAGGAGCCCCAGAGCAGCGGAGTGGGGGAGAGGCAGCAGGGTTGTTCCCATGAGTCCAACTCTTGAACAGACAAACATCTCTGTGAAGCGCCTCAGAAACGGCACCAATTGGCTGAAAACTGGCCTCACAGGTTGGGATCAGTAAAGCCTGAAGTCTAATCTTGATTCAGACCAACTGAATGACAATATTCCCAAAGGTTATTATGGGACGTTCACCCGATGATGCCAAAATTAAAGCTCAGACCGTGTGAGAACCAGAAAAGACGATGTGAATGCTGACATGTGGCGAGCAACAGCTTTGTGTTCTGACCCATCAGGGAGGATCTTGGGTGTCGCTGCGTCACTGAGGCACTTCTCTGATTGGCCCGAAGCCCCCTGGTCACCGTCCTGCTGTTTCCTGAGACAGATCTGCCAACACGACGAGTCTTTAGCTTCGGGTTTTCTTCTTCCGGAGTCGATTGCTGTCCAAACATTGGCCGGCGGTGACATCACCTTAACAACACAAACATACCGGGGAAACCACGTCGGGTTGGTGAGCCACAAAAATACACTTTCACCTGCTGGACATTCCAAAACTCAGCCAATGCATCTGTCTGATTGGTCCTTAGCTGTGAACTCCAGGTGTGGCGAAGCTGCAGGACGGGAAGTTTGAACAGGATGAAGCTAAAACCCCGTTCAAAGATCAAATCACTGTGAACCAGCAGGATTTATCGGTCCGGCTCGGGTGGACACGCCTGGAAGGCGGCGCAGAGATGGTCGGACGGCGTTGACTCTGAAAAATAAACTCCGGTAACCACCATCATTAGCGTCCGCAATGCCTTCCAGTGCTTCCTGGCTGTTTCCACACCTTGTCTGGAAACAAAACACTGCTTTGTCCACTGGAGAGTGGTCAGGTGCTGACCTGAGGCAGGTCTACCCGTGGCTAAGAAATACTGAGCAAACATGCCAATCTGGGCGTAAAAGTGGCGCAAGTAAGCTAACCAGGGCGGCCACAACATCTACGACTCAGCGACACGTCCCGACAATGGCAATGAGCTCCAGTAGAGGGCAGCAAACACCACACAGACAGGAGAACAAGTCATTTTTGTCCATTTGAGGCCACAAACATCCGTCCATCCGTTTCCTAACGCTTTTCCTGTTGGCGGTCGCGGGAACATTGAGATATTATCACTGTTATCATTCTGCTACAATGCTTCTTCTACACTTTTCTCAACTGTCTTCACCTCTGCCACGACGACATTGTGGTTTCGTCATTTCTACCGTTTTGCTTCAGCGTTTTCGGAGAATTATTGCAAACCTGTAAAACGTTAAAAAGTCAGAGATGAAATAAATAAATGTGTGGTTTTACGGCTGCTAGCTGCTTCATTCAGCGATTAGCGTCCACACACATTTGGCGGCAGCAGCCGCGTGTAGCAGGCGGGAACATTCAGCCGAATGCTGCCAGGGTCTCATACGACCTGTTGAATTGTGGGTACCACAGGTATCCCACGCTGGCCGCGTCTTGCACGTCAGCCTGCAGCACACACACGTTTTTGAGTGGAAATGTTGCAGTTTCTTCTTTGTTGATATACTCACGTGTCATTTAGAGAAGTTCTTCAAGAACAAAACCCAGCATTAAAACCAGTACCACAGATGGTCTGATGGTGGCGCTACAGAGACACTCACAAGCTGTGTTTGTCTTCTCATTTCCCCACCACCAGACTGCGCGCTGGACCGTGCAGCGCTTCACTTGACTGCTTTCTTCATGCTCGTTCTGACGTGCAGCTGCCGCCACGTGTTCGCCAGTGCAGAGAGACAGCCGTTAGCTGCTGCCCCCTTCAGGCCGACACACACGTTACATATATACCCGAGGGACCCGGCCGGGATCCAAACCGGGCACGGCTTCATTCCCAGTCTGAGGGTGTTCAGATGTACAGATCGGCGTACTGTCACCGGGCTCGCCGACGGATCATCACACTGCAGACGCTGCGATTAGCTGATGGCTTATAGACAAACATTACAGGATAAAATGTAAACATGAGCTGTTTACGTTATTCTCATGCGTTCAACGTTCTGTCCCCAAGATAAAACTGGAAGGAAATTCAAATCCCTGTTCATTTTTCAATTCACAGGACCAAAAGGCACCAATTCTGAGCATAATCAACATCTGGTAGCAAGTTAAAATCTGACTCTCTATAATTCAAAATAAATATTCTGTGAAAAACGTGACTGAAGGACAATATAAAGAATCAGAGAAAAGAGGAAATTTAATTGTGATAATGAGGTTTCTGTTAACTGACACGACGTTCTTAGGGAAATTCACAGCAGCACCTGCGAGGTTCTGAGTGGAACCGATGATCTGCTCACAGTTGTTACAGATGATGACTCAAATTAAAATATGTCCTTGTCTCATTTGAAAAAAAGAGCATTTTAGGTTCCTTATCACACTTTCGGCAGTAAATAGATCCACAGACCTTCTGACGATGCAAATGACAATGATCGATACAATCACCTGATTCTCTCAGTTAACGCGTCCTTCACGTTGTGGGCGGCGCGTTGCTGCCCCCTGGCTGCTGCTGCTGCTACTACACGACAGTCTATTAAAACATCTGTCAACATCTGAGCAGTTTACAAGAACACAGAAAACAAGAGTCACTTTCAGGTAATTAAAGTATTCCTGAAAATTCTACATAATCCATTTTAATCATGATAATAACATAGATAAATGGATAAATGTTTTTTTCACTAAATTGTTTTTGTAACACTAAACATTTTTAGTTTGTTTCAACTTTAAATAATTTCTTCATAACAACCAGCTATAGCCAAAATTTGTCTTAATTTTTTCAGTAGTTTTACTGTAGGATCACAGAGCTGTTTCAGTGTTTGGGGGGTCAAACTTTAACACAGTGAAGAGAGTCACATGATTCCTAATTAGTTTTAGTTGGACGAACCTGAACATGAATGTTAGCAGAACCAATGAGGTTTGGGCTGGATTTTTATAGGAAGAGGAGCTCTTCTTGTTTTGTTGGTGTTCTGGGAGAGGAAGTAAAGAGCTCTGAGTTCTATAAGTGACTGAATTTATAACACAAGAGCCTGTTTGGGAAGTTCAAGAGCCAGAAGTCCCACTGTGACCTCTGACCTCCAACATTTACCCAGTTCACCCTCCAGTCCAAATAAAGGTTTGTGCCAAACTGGACAAAAACCCCTCAACGTACTCTGGAGATTTTGTGCTTGTAAGATTTCAGACCACAGTGACCTTTGACCTCCGAAATCTAATCAGTCCATGGAGCAAAGCGAGGGGTGAAGATGATCTCCTGTCAATCAAAGTCTGCTCCCAGGTTGGTGTCCAGCTGTGCTCAGGCTGCGCTGCTACGTTGCGCTAACAGTGAGCGGTGAAATACAATGTGATGAAAGGTTCCCTCTGCCTCTGGCCATCTCTAACAAGATCAAGTCTGAAAGCAGCTGGAACGTGTCAAATGTGGGGCCGGCTGTTTGCGATGGTACCTGAGGCAAAATGTGGTCCTGTTATTTCTCTGTCAGCTGTGCTTCCCTTCGTTCCTGCCGCGGACTGATGTTCAGCTGCAGTTGTGCTTCTCAATTTCCTCTGATAAAATTCACTGCTTCAACAAACATGTTGTTCACGTCCGTCCTGCGTTTTCATCCGACACCCGAGCGAATCGAATGCGTTTCCAAAGATTCTGGGACGCCGTCTGGAAATTTCATAGAAAGTAGAACATAAGACAAGAAATCAAACGATGAAAGTGAGAAGTTTTATTCTTTGTTTTCCTTAACTACATCATTCTAAGTTTGAAGGCGGCTACTCGTTTCAAAAGAGTCGCACAAGTGAACAGCTGACAGTTAACGTTAACAGGCGAACTGGCAGCAGGTCAGTCACGTGATCAGGCGTAAGAAGCAGCAGCAGCAGGAAGCCGTTGCCCACAGGGTGGGCGGAGCTACAGAGCAGACACAGGGAAGGGGGGTGGAGTTGATGCCATAGAGTCTCATGCTTGATTCCAAGAAGTGACAACAGAAGAAAGATAGAAGAAAAGGAAGTTTGTAAAGTTTATAACCTCCTTGCCTCACAACCGAAAAGGGTTTCTTTCATTTTATAAATAAAAGATGAAAAAAAATTCAGTATCATGTCCTTTTTGAGTGAAAAATAATAAAAGGACATTTTTTCCAACTCTAATCACTCTTTAATCTCACTTTGTAAGAAAAAAAATTGTGAAACTCATGAATCACACTGTTGAGTTGTTACATCACCGTTAAACATGTTAATTCCTCCCATCATTAACTCAAAATGGCCGAGAGTCCTTGAAACAGAATCGTAGAATCTGGGTCCGGATCATCCTGGAGGAGGACTGTGTGAAGGTTTCAGGCACGACAGAACAACAGTTTGACTCTCAGTGCGTTGACGACATTTTCACCACATTTTGTATTTTACTGAGAATTTTGACGCTTTCCGTGTGACAGTAGTTGGATCCAAGCTCCGCCCCGCCGGTGGCGGTCCACCTTCCCACGTTCGCGCAGATCCAACATTTGATTGTGGCGACTGACCAAACAGCTCGCAGCGGGACCTGTCAGAGGGCCCCGCCCCGGTGACCCCGGCCGGAATACTCTCATCCTATTGGCTCACGGTTTGGGTGGGTCACAATCCGTATGAAAACGTTTTCACAAACCAGGAAAAACCAGAAAAACAGTGTCAGTGGGGATACGGCAGCTTCTTCACTGACATCGTCGTCCTCGTCGTCATCGCGTTCGACTGCGCCGACGCAGCAGAGTTCATATTGAATCATCCGGAAGGGAAGTGACGGCGTGTTTGTGTCGCTGCGGCGGGCGGAGTCCGCAGGATGTTCCGGGCATGTGTGCACTGACTGGCGGTACCTGCAGACGAGCTGGTACCGCTGAGGACAGCTGGCGCCTCCTGGTGGTCACACGCTCTGAGCCGGAGTCTGTGGAGCTGAACAACAACAACAACAACAACACAATGAGACACAGGAAACCGACAGCAAGAGATCGCTGACAGTTTCCTCCATTTCCTGATCAAAACTGACTGCAGTCACGTGACGTCTCACTGGGAAAACACACAAAACGGCCCCTTGTGTCAATTTAGAACACGAGCTGCCGACTCAACGTCATAAAAACATAAACATGGCAGCAAAAGCATCTGGTCATGTTGCACCAAACTGAGATCTACCGGCGTCTTTCTACAAGATGGTAACAGCTCCGTTTTGTGAGCTCTGAACTGAAACATACGTTTGTACTTTGATGACACACATCAACATCGCTGTTCATGATAAAATAAAAATAAAAATAATCATTTGGTGGGTTGAAAAAGGTTCAACACAACATGTAGTGAACATTCTAAGCCGAACCATTTATCATCGTACTTACACGTACAATGAGATTATCAACACGAAGGTGCCAAATATTGATGTTTAGTTAAAGAATATGTGACTCTTAACAGATTTTGACTCATCAGTATAAAATGTGTCCTGATTTACACCAACAGCGCCCCCTTCAGTGACAGGAAGGTGTTTTCTACACCTGAGTCACAAACACACGGCTGTTTGACTGCAGGGATCTGCTCCACGTCAGCAGACACTTCAGGAACATTCTGGGTGCGGATAGTGGAGAAAAAAGTGATTTACTTCTGACGTTCCATCATTTTAATTAGAAATAAAAAGGTATATTGATAAAGTTTTAGATGCTGAAAGCTCTGGGAAGACTGTAAAAATAGCAACATTCTTTTTTAAATATCTTAAAGTATTAATTTAAGTACAGCTGATGAAAATCCCCGAAGCGTAAAGATTCGTCCTCCCGATAATGAGCACAGCATGTGGTTAATAGGTGATATTCCATCTTCAGGTCAGCGGTGAGCAGACAAACAAACCTGTGTGCAGCGATCTCGTCCTGATCAGACTCTCCTCCAGCGTCACAAAGGAGCCGCTCGTCTCTGCGTCACATGACCCCAGCTCACAGGTCAGCACTGCGATGGGAGCCCGGCCCGCCTTCAGGTGGACCTGGACGCTGTCCTGCTCGCCCACACGCAAACACACACACGTTAACGTTCTGATTCAGTGACGACTAAGCCCCCCTTTCATCTGAGCGGTACAGCACACGGAGGAACGGTTAGCTCGTTACGGGCGTCCGTACCCTGGTGGGCGGGGGCAACACCACACCGCTATAGCCGCGTCAGCTACCTCAGTAGTGTGACATGATAGTGGATGCCCTCCAGGGTGCCATTTTGTGTCACAAATATTCTTTCCTGTTGTCGATATGAGATATTTAAACGTGGCGCTGGAGTCCAGAGGACCACTGCGGACAAAATTAATTCACAAAGTACAGACGGTGGTAAGAGGAACGTTTATGCCCTCAATTACACGTTTGCCAATGAAAAATACAATTGAGCGGCTCCTCATTTGAAAATGCCTCGTTAGAAAGACAACACAGCCAACAGTCTGCATGCTAGCTAGCTAAGAGGCTAACTCTGACTGAAGACTGGTGGATATTTTCCCCTCATTCACTAACAGCAGCAGATATCAATACCAATAGTAGCAGACGCTAACTTGTATTAGTGGACGTTAGCTTCCAGTAGCAGTCGTTAGCTTGTGGTAGCAATGGATATTCGATAGTGTTGGCAGATGTTATCTTCTAGTTACACACACTAGCTAACTGGCTAACAGGCTCTGTGTCAAACAGCTGCAGCTGTCAACGTGGTCGGTCTTTGGTAATTTTCTCCTGTTTTCTTCTTGTTGTATGTCGTGACAGAGGACGTTGTTCACCGAGCCAATCCCATAAACAATCTTCACTACCAACTTTATTGATTCGTTAAATTCTTTTGAACTGATGTTTAATTCATGGCACAATTCAATTATTTACCTCTTGTCCTAAACTACCATTCCTCTTTGTTCTGAAATAAGGGGGCGGTCCTGGAAGGGGCGGGGCTTCACCTCTTCTGTTATACCGGCGTACTCGATCTGCTGCACACCGTGGGTGTGATCAATAACCCTACATGAATGTCTACTTAATGTAGATAATCCATATATCTTGCACTCTCTACTTTATTTTCTTTATGTTTTTTTTTTTATTTAATGCTAGATTTTTAGATTTTTTGTATTGAAACTGCTCTTGACTCTTCTGCTGCTGTACTGAATCGGGTTGATCTTATTCTAACTCAGAGGAGTAAACAGATTATTGAGCCTGCGTCTGCAGCTCCTCACCTCGGTGGGAACAGGAATCTCCAGCTTGGTTTCCTCTGGAGCTTTGATGGCGATCACCGTCTGCTCCTGGAAGGCCTGCAGGCGGCCGACGTCTTCGTGGGTCACGTAGGCCAACGTGGAGGAAAAGTTAAAGAAAAGCAGCTTCGCCTGTTTCTGCTGCCTTGACTGACTCACATTTGCAGCCATGATGTTTGTAAAACACCGGCCTCTTGGAGATCTCTTCAGCTGTGTTACTCCATCACGCAGACTTCTTTTTGAGGTCTGGCCTGAGGACCCCTGAGGAAGAGCCGGAGGTGGAGGTGAGGGACGAGTACAGCAGTCCTGCTTCTGACCTGTGGTCAGCTGTGAAAGGATATGCAGAGTTCTCCACGTCGTCGGTCATGTCGAAGAGCTGCTGGGCACAGCTTTTGATGAGGCTGTCCAGCGTGGCCTCCACCAGCTTCAGGTTGTCCAGCTCCTTCTGGAAGCAGTACTTGTTCTTCCCCAGAAATCTGGAGATCGGATACCTTCCTCTGCATACAGAACAGTCCAAACAGAGTCACGTCCAAATTAAAAGGTCGTTTTGAGCGTTTTTGTTACAATGTTACAGGTCATTTATTTTGAAGAGAAGCTATCGTTAAAAACAAGTGCAGACTCCATAAGAAACGTTGGTAAAAAACCACTTAGTAATCAGCCTGATCACACAGTAACCTGCTTCAGAGCGAAACCAGGGGGTTCTCAACCATTAAGCAGGAGCAGATGTTCTACACCAGACAGCACTCAAAGTGCAAAAAAACACCACAAAGACAGCTACATTCCCTCAACCACAGCCTCCTTTTACAAAGAATTATCTGTGCTGACTCCGACCTTTGACCTTTCAGGGACAGCCTATTCTCTGTTAGCTAAAATGTCACTGTGGTTTTAGGTTTTGTTTTGGGAATCCCTCAAATGTGACTAAATAAAACCATCTGTGGGATGGTTCTGGCATGATGAACCCCGAAGTTAGTCAAACAGTGACACTAGTTGGACCTCTCTCTCTGAGTTAATTCTTCGAGTCTTTGAGTGACCCTGAACTCTGACCACCAAAATGCAATCAGCTGTAGGACGGGCGAAGAGACACCTTTGATGATAATTTCATCAAAATCCATTGTAACTTTTTGACTATCCTGTTAACAAACAACGCCAGAAAAGACAAGACCTCCTTGGTGGAGGAAACCAGACACAGAACCATGAAGGAGAACCCGTTCCTGACTCACATCCATCGGACTCTGCTGGCCGACTCCTTCTCAATCACGCAGATCCCATCCAGGACGTTTGTGATGTCGTAGATCCGCTGCTTGCGGATCTGCAGTCTCTTGGCCACCTGCCTGAGGTCCACGGAGCAGCCTGGGGCCTCCAGCATCACCTCCAGGAAACGCTGAGTCAGCAGGAGCAGAGACACATCTGGACACAGACACATAGGTCACAGGCCGAGCAGACAGTCCATGATTCGGGCTGCTTCACTGAGTATCTGGTCTCCAGGCCGCGTACGGAGCTGAACCAGCAGCAATCATGACCCAACCAAATGCTCACGGTGGACCGTCAATAAGTGTCTTAGAACCATCATTCGACTGCTGTCCTCACACAGCTGAGGCAGACATCCCCGATGACCACCAATGTGAAGAAGCAAACTTAGGGTCTCATGGCATCATGGACAGAAAACATGGCGGCCACTTTGGTCGCTGTCTTGTCTTTCAGTCACAGCCGATACGAATGAGAGAAATGACGGCCAGACCAGCTGCGGGCTCCTAAGTTTTGTTCTGATTTAGGTAGCTGGTTTCCTTTTTCGTACTCCTGTTCATCCTCTTATCCAGGTCCGGGACGCGGGTACGCAGTTTAAACAGGGAAGCTAAGACTCTTCTCCCTGGCCTGGAGGAGGTCCAGGCCCAGGCCAGCCTACAGGCATAGTCTGTCCAGGGTGTCCCGGGGCCATCCTGACCAGATGCCTGAACCTCCTCAGCCGGGTCCTTTAGATGCAGTGGAGGAATGGCTCTGCTCTCAGCTCCTCCTGGATACCTGAGCTCCTCACCATATCTCTACAGCTCTGTTTCCACCAAGCTATGTGGTTCAGTTCAGTAGGTCTCTTCCCTGCGACGGTTAGGTCGTCTCTCTCCCGGCGGCTAGCAGCCTTTGACTGAGTCTGTCTACCTTGTGTGATAAACAGCCGAGAAGAAACAACAGGAAATGCTGGATGTCCTCCATTGTTTCCTTTGTTTGTTGTTACGGTTTCTTCCTACATATCATTAGAAGGACACAAGGGTGCTGTGCTTCTATGATGTCACGGCTAACCCCACCCACCAGGTAATGGTACCGTCGCCAGTGGAAACTGCCGAACTGAACCGTACTGCTTGGAGGAAATGTGTCTATAGAGGTCACTGTTTGCTGGAGCCAACAGTCCTGAGGCCACCGAAGCGGACACCCTCCACCACTTGGTGGTGAAGGGTGGCGATCAGAATGGAAGCTGAACCATTCTGAATGGCAATCGATCGTCCATATAAACACTTATTCCGATCGCCACTTCCTGTTTGGGTAAAATTACCCTCACCGGGCATGTGTGCTGCTCACCTCCTCCCTCTCTCCTCCTGTAACGCAGGAGCGTTATGCGTCGCTGATCCTGTATCTTGATCACGGTGAACAGCAGAAACAAAAGTTGGGCTTTCAGAACCTGCACAGGTTCATTCTTTAAGAGTGCCGGGTTTAAATTACAGGGTAAAGCACGAAAGGTCAAAGTTTGGCCACATCGACGTTTGTTTACAGCACAGGCGGAGGTACAACTTCTTCTTCTGCGGTTATTTTAGGGAAATGAGACAAATCTGCGCATGACAAAATGCTGCTATTCTGATGAAAGCCTGGTACATGTATATGTACGTCATGTTCGGATGATTTGAATGTTGCACATGTAAACACAGCTAGTGACCGTAATAGACTGCATAAGGTAGTTTGCCTTTAGACCCAGTAGAGGGCGCTCTAAGCATTCGCTCTTGTTTGCTGTGGAAATGGAGGATGGTTAGGGTTAGTCCCTAACTGTTGAAAGCTGTTGCTCGTCATTTGTACGAGCACATAATTAGCCCGTACGTTGTGCTGCAAAGAAAGGATGACATTTCAGCTTGAGCCCAACAGACTCACACTGAAGCTGTCCCAGACTCTCACCCATTCTGGAGCCGGTCTTCACCAGGATCGGATCTTTCAGCTGCTGCAGAGGGGCGCTGAAAGTAGAGAGACAAGTCACCGCTTAACTAACCTACTGTTTAATGGTCCAATAACACAGGACCCGTCCACAATAACATGGATATTTTCCCTTCCCTTTCGTTTTTAAAAATCCATCCCTGTGCAGGCAGGCATGCTGGGCCAATACAGCACACATCACGATACACCCATTAGCAGAGAAGAGCATGCTCAGCCAGCTGTTTCCCCTACAGCAGAAGTAGCTAAAAATCATAGCAAAATGTTAATTTGTTTAGTCATGTGACGAAACAACGTGCCGTGGAAAAAACAAAGAGCAAAAGCTGATTCATCTGCGCGGATAGACGTCGTAGAAAACAAGACAAATTATCGCCGTCTACGCTGTTGTTTCCCGCACATGCACGGTACGGAGAAGTTTTAATGTGCAACCTGAGGTTCGATGCTACCGATGTCCCAAACGCTCCGTGTTACCTGTACACACACACACACACACACACACACACAGGTTTAAAAACATCCCTTTGTGGTGACGGAAACGCCGTCTGTTTGTGGACAAAAGGGCTAAATATCCATGTTAGTGAGGACAGGGCCTAAATCTGCTGTAATGTTCTGTTTACTCATCCATATAATAGCATTTTGTAGTACAACATCCTCTACTGACATTAATTTCACATGTCTTAATGTTTAAGTTCAGCGTTGGTAACCAACCCTGACTTTCCTCGATAAGTTGAGTTAAATCTCAGGAGCTTAAACTCAAAGTACAGGCGTCAGAAAAACTGTTTTCACAAGTGAAAGAAAATAAATCATTGAAGAAATCGTTAGTGGGTGGGAATTTATGTCTCTCACCTGGTTTTCAAAGACCCGTCTGGAACCTGAACATCAGGAGGGAAAACAAAGATGTCAACATTCTGGTCATTTTACAAAGTTTTTACCGTTACAAGAAGATTTTCAACATGAATTACTGAGACACAACTGCAGAAGAGGGTTAGGGACACCTGTGAAAGGCCAGTACACAACTAAACCAGTAAGACCCCCTGATCACACCTCTGAGGTGCTGCTGGACCAAAGCTCACAAGAAACACACGCAGCAAAAATCTGCTGGCTGACAACTCTGGTCAGAACAAATTCAGAAACAGTGCAGTTCACGGTGTGTTTAATGTCACAGGAAGATTGGAGTTTAGAGGTTTCTGCGATACCAAACAGCGTGTTCATGTATTCTATCAGTTCATTTTTATGGGACTTTAAATTTTGAATTACTTGGATTCGCAGATTCTGAGAGGTGAACAGGTTTTACAAACATTAACGTTCTGGCAGTTTTTCATCGGACAGCGACAATAAATCAAAGTATCGACAGAAACCCATTCTAACATTTCAGTTCTTATCCTTCTGAGAAGTCGTTCATAGTCGATTAGCTAGTGGCCGATCAGTCCTCGCTCTACTGTGGCCACTCCCACTCGCTCACAGTCCGTCAGCAGCAGGTTGGCACCTGTCAGACCAGCTGATCACAAAACAGACCCACAGGTGAAAAAAACCCCAAAACACGAGTTAACAAACATCCTGCTGATGAAGGAAGTCAGCAGACAGAAACAGGAAGAGGAGGGGTGGAGCGTGTGTCGTATCATGTATGTGACCGCGCACAAACGTGTAACATGTAGTGTCACGTGGATGAACCCACTGACCTGCTGCTGGAGACACAGGTCAGGAGCACCAACCCCGCCGTCATCATGCTTGAACCCTTCGCCGGCCATCTGCTCCTCCTCCTCAGAGGACTCCGCCCCCCACGGGCTGACCAGGCCCAGCGGCCCGTCCAGGAAAGGAGGCATGATGGGAATGGCATCGCTGGCGACCCCATTGGCAGAGATGTCCTCAGGCAGGAAGTGGTCTTCGCAGATCCATTGCTGATCGCTAGAGTCCTGCTTGTCAGTCTCCCTCAGCGCTGCATGCCAAACCTGATCGCACCAACAATCAATCAATCAATCAATGACAGAGAGGATCATCAGATCTTCATTATGGCATCTGGTGTCAGTCTAAGATGACACATTAGTTCTCTCAAAAAAGTCCCAAACTGAGTTGAAAGGCAGAACTCGAGCACGGTTTCAATGATCTTCACATGCGTGGGCATGAAAGCCGGCGGACCCGGTCCACTCGACGACAGGACCAAGGAGATCGTTTGTTTGTGACGTATATTGTGTGCGAAGAAGTATCAAGACGTCTTTAGGTGCGAAAATAGCTCAGTAAAGGAGATAAAATGGAGCCACAACGGAGCGGCCTCCCCGAGCCGCTACACGGGAGAGAGCTCGCCCGTCGGCTGCTAGCACATTAGCACCGTTACCCAGCAAAAGACCAGGAAACAGCCGGCTGCGGCCAGCTTCGTTAGTCCGTACCTTGACTCGCGCCGGGTCTGACGGGAACTTGAAGAACCTCTTCTGTGGCCTCGTAAAGACGCCCCGGTTAACGTTCACCATCCGGTTCGGACAGCCGGAGACGACGCACTTCGCCATGCTCGGACCGCGGCAGTGGGGCTACCGGAGCACCCGAGTCCCGTTTATTCCCGCAGAGATTCAGAAGTGGGGCCAAAACTCACGCAAAAACGACTACGCGCTTTGTTTATGTCGCGCGTCGCGGTGGGTGTTCACAGCGGAAGTACATGCTCGTGACCCGGATGCACAACAACGTAAGGAAGGTTAAGTTTTTTTCTGTTTTTTAAAAAACTTTTATCATCAACTTTTTGTTATCAGCAACATAATTTTGTCATGTCATCATTGATGGATTATTAGTTTTCTGACAACTACAACAGTAGCCTAAATAAAAACTCATTCAGCGGACTCCAACTGTTTCAGAATTCAGCACATCAGTTAATTATTTTGCCTTTTGAGGCTGAAAGAACAAGATTAACACTATTTATGCTATTCCATCAGAATTTACACCCATAATCTCCCAGTGATAAGATACTGACGTAACAGGACATGGACGAAGCTTCCCGCCAAGTGCCTTAAACCTGCATTCTGTTTAAGTTCCAGCAGGGGGCGCTTCCAGCGGTTGCACAAACGTGCGTCAGGCCGAAATCTGAAATCAGCTGTTCACTTGTGTTGTGAAGTAAACAGGGAGTGTGAGCCCCGTCTTCTCCACCATCTTTGTTACTTTTTTTAGAGGGACACACTGCTGCCACCAGGTAACGAACCGCGCCAAACTGAGCCGGACTGCTGGGTGGAAACATGGCTGACGTCAGTGACAGTAATGTGCCATCAGTGTGTAGTACGCTTCTTTTTTCCACCGCCTGTATGAAAGTTACCGATTTGTGGATTATTTTCCACGTCTCCGATCTGAACTCCCGAGGTCGAGCTGGCGTTTGCGTAAATGGGTTCGCCACAGTTCAAGGCCGTCTGAATGTTCCTCGAGTCCTTCCTGAGGGCTGTTTGTGATGTGACGATACTGACTCAGAACCTGAAACACTGGCATCAAATCACCAGAGGAAGGTAGCAGCAGGTTGAAAAGGATGAATCTCCAGTTACAGCAGGAAGTTCATGCTGAGCTTTGCTTGTTCACATGCTCTTTAGACACAAGAGAATGTAAAATTAGACCAAAACGTCTTCCACACAAATACCTTGGACCTGTGAATTTGAGCTGAAATGAAACGTGTTTCAAACCCTTTCACATTACTTACAGTTGGGCGGTGCCCCTCTTTGACGACTAATGAATTTATTATATCACTTCTTTTGGTTTCAGTTTCATGACATCTACCATCGATTCCTCTTCAACAGTAGCTAAGAGCTAATTGTTTGACGAGCGCAGTCTAAGTGTGTCTCTCTGTTTGGAGGAACGAGAGAAACCAAAGGACCAATGAACAAGGAAGCTCTGGAGATGTCAGGAGTGGACAGCCAAACCTTGTGTCCAGGCTGGTTCTGGGGTGCAGAGGAGTGACTGGTTCAGCCAGGTGATGATTCCAACTGAGATGGACCCGGACCTG
>KV751387.1:1240901-1255444 GCA_001698575.1 Mola mola | reverse complement strand
CTGAGCAAGTGATCATCTCTGGGGAGATGTTTGCTTCAGGACGTTGGCATAGTCACATGGGTCTGGGGCCATGAAAGTGATCACTTCCTGCCCCACAGTTAGCAACTCGTACCGGCAACAGTGTTCATTCTGTTAAAGGCAACTTTAACACTTCGTCAAAAAGCATTTTCCTCAACAAACCCAAGGCACTAAGAATCTAAAATGTGATTATTAAAACTAGGATGACGTTTTTTCTGATGAAAGAGGACCGAAATGTTCGCTGTCAGCTCTCATACACTCAAACACCAATGATGCCATGAGCGTGAGAGGCTCCCTTTAAAGGGAAGACCTGTGGACGGTGCCCAGACCCCCAGGCAGCAGCTCCCCCATCCAGGGGGCGGTGTTCAGCACTTCAGCACTCTCTGACTTCCCTCTGTGGTTCTTCAGGGAAATTATTAAAGGTTGTCATCGAACAATGTGAGCTCCGACTCGAGCTGAACCTGCATTTCTTTCATAGAATCCAAATGTAACGTGACTATTAAGTGATTATTCCAAGGATACGTAAACATTCTGGTTTGTGATATTTTTGTGATTAGAAAGTAACTTTACCACCGTTATAAGGACGGATAAGTGACTTAAACCCGCTGACCTGCTCCGGTCCAGACAGAACCAATCCAGACCTGAGGAGGAGGGATCACTGCTGCTCGTTACTGTCAGAGGAGCTCTGACCACATATAATCATTTAACACAGGAAATATCTGACACGCTGTTCCTTTAATCACTTCACGCAGGTTTCACACAGCCCATCCGTCAATAATCTAATAACGATAGTCAGGGGACATTTACAGCACATTTTTGAGTGGAAGCTATGACTTGACTGCTTCCATCAACTCCAAATATTAAAGACCACTGACCTGGTCAACGTGTCCATGTGGGGTTTTTAATGTCCACGACACTCATGACTGAAATCAGCATCAAGGTCACGGCTGAGCTCTGCTTTCAATCCTCCAATCACAGCCTCCGAAACACTGACAGCCGCCTCTTCTACGCAGAAAACCCGAGGAACCAATCCTGACGACCTAAAGGGGCGGGGCTTAACATTGTGCAAATGAAACTTACCATTGGGCTTGAACGCAACCTCGTACCAGTAGCTCCTCCTCTTCCTCCAGGGAATCCGTGTCTGGTTCAACCATATGTGGCTGAGTTACTCCAGTGTTAGAATTTGACACTGTGCAGCGTACAGTAAACTAGTTTAAAAGTCAAAAGATCCACCTTGCTCCGGCTGCAGGGGCGGGGCTAATGTGGGGCTACGTGGCACATTCAAAGACCAACGCACACGTTAAATTATAATAAGACGAATCACCACAAGTAGCCGTATTCAAAGGTTGTTTTTAATGTGAAAGTAGTTACAAATATTTAAACAAAATAAATATCCTGCAATAAAATACATGATGTTGTACATTTGAAAGGGCTGATCCTTTCTGTTGGACCGATCACGTGATGAATATCGGCTGTGCCGAAGCAGCTCGGCGGGTTGGTCGATGGGAACCTCGGCCTCATCCTGTTTGAGCCTTCCTGGCTGTTGACAGCTCGGTGTGACCTCTGACCCCGCCTGGCCAGGTGACGCTCTGACAGCAGCGGTACCGAGGACATTGAGTCCTTATGAACTGATTATTCAACACGGTTTCTGTTCGTACGCTTGGTTCTATCAGAGGAGAATTTTGAACTGAACTGAACTTTTTGAGCCTAAAACTTCACTAAATTCAGCGTTTTCTTGAAAACGACACTCTGATTTTTGCTGCCTTCTGATGTTTACAAGACTCAGGAATTCGTCGATTAGATTATTCCAACTCGAATAAATCCTCCAACGGTTCTGGAAATATTCTTCTTCAGGCCAGAAGATACCAGAATCCCCTTCTTGAATATGTGACCAGTCCCGCGTGTTCGGTCCATTAGCTTAAAAACGGATAAAAGTCAGTGAAACGTGATGGGAGGATGAGGATGAGGACAACGAAGAACGAGCCAACCGGGAGCGCTCTGGTTAGGATCCGGCCAACAGGGGGCGTATCAGAGGTTTAACTTAAGGACCCTGTCGTTCCATTAAATTAAAATACTTTCCCAAACAAAGAAAGAAAGAAAGAAAAGGGCCCAGCTGGAGCTCATCATGGATCCCATTATTTTTAGCAAAAAGTTTTTTTAACTTTTCAGTTTTTTAAATTGTGTAAATTTAAATGAATGTTTGAAAGAACTGAATGCTGAATACAGACGAGTCATTTTCTTTTTAGTTTCTGTCTTTTTTTCCTTTTTATTTGATGTTATATTGGTTGAAAATGATGATTATCCACCAATTTTCCAGCGTCTTGATATTCTGATTCATTCCTGTAAATCGGCAGCTTTTCTCTCTAAAAACTTTATCTTGGTGAACAGGGAATATTTCAGTCGTCCGTTCATTTGTGACCAACCAGGCGCCTTGCAGGGACAACCTGCTGTGAAAACAGCTGTGACGTTCAGTCCGAGGTGGACTCACGTCTGCCGCCGCCCCGACAGAAACGGTGCAACAAAAACCGTTAACATTAACACATCAATACGGTACATGTCTGAAGGTCCCACTGGGCTCCTCCTCCTCAGGTCTGGTGGTCGAGTGCGTCTTGGCTCTGTTTTTCCCAGAGTGCACCTCTGTATCTCTTCCACCGTGTGTCAGTCGTCCTCCTCCTCACCACATCACTTCCTGCGCTGAAGACGAAGAGGATGAGAAACAGGAAGTCAGACAGTGTGTGTTTGTGACATCACGAGGAGCAGGTTTTTATGCCTCAGAGCGAGGACACGTCATTCTGTCCTCTCAAATTCAAAGAGCTGTTTCAGCTTTAGGGGTTAGCTTAGACCAGGGTGAGGTGTGTGTGTGTGTGTGTGTGTGTGTGTGTGTGTGTGTGTGTCCTCACTCTGGACGGACGGAGCAGAACCTCAAACACCCGCCGTCCTGAGTGTTTGCGCACAGGCAGCGGCCGAGGTCCCTCCTGAGTCGGGCCGAACCAAATCCATAAGGAACCACGTGGCTGGAAGACAGAAAGCGTCAGCAGAAAATGTTCAGAAACACGCGGCACGTTCGGTCCGGGCCTGTTGCTCTGAACGTCCGTGTCGACGTCCGGGAGGCCAAGAGACCACTGGACGCAGTGAGAGGTCGAGTGGAGACACCCGGCGAGGCGGTTGGCGAGCCCAGGTGTTATGTTGAGCGAGACCCACAACCGAGAGATTTAAAGGCAGCTAGCTGCAGTTAGCCGCTAACTCTAACTAATTACCATGTTATTTCTTGTTTAAAATGCCCTGCTCATCACGCGTGTCAACCGCTAATCTGTCATCACCAAGCACCAGCTCGCGGTTTAAAACCCCCATTGTGGGCGGAGTTACAATGGCGCCCAGAGAGGAAACGTTGTTATTGTGATATCGTGACAGCTGTGTAAAAATGCAGGTTGGGACCTAAAGGTGTCTTGTCTTCTTTCCTGCCAGAGTTGAGGAATGTGTCAGCTGTAGAAAGAGGGAGGACCGGAGGAGGTGGCGGCACGTGAGAGGGTCTGATCCGGCTTTGGGGGATCGGCTGCTGGATCGGTATCTGGAGTTGGAGACTTTGTTTCTGTCAGGGTTCGCTCTCGTTCCATCAGACGCGTCCGCAGTGACGAATCATCACGAGACATCTGGCTCTGGTTTGGGCTCTACGCTGGATCAGATGTGACCTCGCAGTCTGTGGGCCGTCCTCTCCTGCGTCCTCCACCAGCTCCTGTCTCTGCTTTGATTTGTGTCGGCCTCCTGCGCCTCGGCCGGCCTGTCGGACGGAGACGGAGTTCCCTCTCAGGGACCAATAACTCTGGGTGACCCGAAGCGCTGAACTCGGTGAGTAACGGCGGGGTCACCAGTGTCGGCACGAAACAACGCTGTCGGAATGCTCGGCATTTTAAATTCAATCTGTCACGAGGAGGGGAAACATTAAACCCGCCAAAATGAGCCTGAATATCAGGTCTGTAAAAGTGTGCGTACAGGTCCGAGACCGCAGGGGGCAGCAAACCGAACACCGTCACTGCATTCACAACACGGTGGAGCTGAACAGTTAATACGTTCTGGACTTATTTCACATAAACTCTAATGTTTCAAGCATTTTACTACCTTCTTTTTGATGATTATGGCCCACAGCTGCAAACACATTGGAATATGTCACCGTGGCTGTAAATGCCATAAGGTCAAAATTAAAACTAAAAAGGAAAAATGAAAGCTTAAGTGAGCAGTTTGTTGAAAAGTGAGGCGTTTCTGAGGTTCCGTGCTGTCGTTTGGTCTTGTGGAGCTGATCTCTATCCTGTATCACGTACGTTGTGACATTTGAGACCTGCGAGGTGGCGTTCGGAGCCGGCCAGACGGTTCCTGCTCCTCCAGGATCAGTTTCAACCAGGACGCCAGAGATGGAGGTGAAAGTGTTCCACAGAGGAGCGACAGAATAACACCATCACTCAGTTCCTTCTGGGCTCGACCCATGAACACGGCTGGAAACCAGACTGGGAGCGGAAACAGCCTGTGAGAGGTTGAAGTTGTCTAATTAATCAACGTGATCAGACACGTAGCAGCAGGAGACGCGTCAGGGTGACTCCGTGGAAGAGCTGCTCTGTTTGGATTAGGTGGACTCAAACCGATGCAGATTCGGCTGAAATCGAAACCAGATCCGGCTCAGCATCCGTGATGGGCAAACTGGGGTGTCCTGTTCCTTTAATGGTCACTGACATCGTCAGCACATCGTGTGACGTTTGAGCCGAGGTGCCGGTTCGGTCTTTACGATGGAGGAAACCAGCAGTCTGGGCCTCAGTGAGAGGGTCCCGCCACCGCAGGGCCTCCCTGTGGCTCGGCAGGAAACGGAACGGCACAGTAAAGTTTGCGTTTTGTCAGATCGAATGTGTTGGATCTGCTCTATCTAAATCTGATCTGCAGCTGAAACCGAGCGAAGGGTCCCGGTAAACACATGTTTGTCCCTCTCAGAGGTCATGGCAGACAGGCTGCAGACTGTGAGGAGTTCAGTGGCTGTGGGAGACCGCAGCGACTCCTCCTGGTCTCCGTAAAGGGATAAAACGAGAGGAAACCTGGCAGAAATTTCCCTTCGTTAGGAAAGGTGCTCCTTCTTATTAGCTCCACCACATCTCACTCCAGCTGCAACAGAAATGATAAAACGCTCTGGAGGCCGTCAGTTTACGTGAGGCTTCCTCATCGCGTTTATGAAAATGTCAGCACGTCCGATTGATTCTTTTTGAAGGCTGACGTCGGACTCCCGGCTAAACTGGACGAGTTTCGGGCAGAGCGAAGCAGCCGCGGAACCTGGTCCCGCGGCAGACTCACCTGGGGGCGTTGACCCAGACGATGCCGATGTGGCAGAAGAAAATACACTCCTTGTCCTTCTGGTTCTCGCAGGAGCAACGCTTCTCTCGCCGGTGGGCCGTGTGGGTGAGCTGCGCCGGGGGGCCCTCCTCCGCGGCGGGGCTGGTAATGGAACCGCTGGAGGCTGAGAACAGGAGAGGAGGATAGGTGGTTAGAGACCTTTACCGAGAGAATTATTATCTGATTGTTGTATTTTAGTAGTTTCTGCCACCAGGGGGCTCTTGATGTCAACTAAACAAGAGATGTAAGTCAGGAACCTGTGATTGGCCCACAGATAATACAAACGGATTACCAACAGCCAGTGACTGTTTCCAACACGGGAATATGCTGGATTTATCATACAAATAGGCCAGTTTGACCACAGGGGGCTCAAGGAGGTCTTCCTGCAGGGTTTTGGCTCCTGGCACCCAGACTGCGTTAGCTAATGACACCTCTGAACGGCTAACTGAGCTAGCATTGACTGTCTGACAACAGTCACCTTATCCGCCAACCAGGAAACTCAAACCCCTTCAGTACTGGAATCTCTGTTGTCAAACTGGCCTCAGCTCTTCCCTGAGACAGTTTCCTCCCGAGCTGCTACATTTAGCATCACGCTAACGAGTGAGAGGAACCTGGAGAATGTTTTCTCTATAAAATATGACCCAGTGTCACCAAAACCAGACAATAAAGTTGTTTTTGTACAGTAACCAGTGAGGCCCCGCCCACACAAACTGAAACGATAAGCTAGCTACTGATGAGTGGATGTTGTGATATTATTGGATGTAAGACAACTTCAGAGTTTACTGTACCAGTATGACCAGAATAGGAATGGAATTGTGCGGTTTTGTGACCCCGGGTGGTTGGCCTTTAACGGCTCTCTGCGTAAAGCCCGCAGAGCCCACAGCCAGCCTCTGATCCTGCTCTCGGTCCACACGAGGGGATGTTTGGGCGTCTAACGAGGGATTGACACGGTTACACGGCCCAAAATAGCACCTCTCCTCGCTGGCAGTGACATAGGTCTGTTCTTTATACTGCCATGTCCCACAGAATCCAATATTTAAGGTTGTTGTTTGTGAGAAGTTTCCAGAGAAGCTGTGAGCTGTCAGGCGCTGGCTTCCAGGCTTCCCTCGGACCCTGAACTCAACAGGGACACGTCAGGTCTTTAGCTTTTCCAACATTAAAACAGCTTCAGTTCTCAGTCCAACTTAGATTTGTGTTCTTTCTCCAAAATAGCAGATTCACACAGGGGGCGCTATTTCAGCGGCTGCCTCCTGAAACCCACGTCACTGATGCCTTTCCATGTCGGCACACGGAAGGGCAGGTAGCTCCCTTAACACCAGGGGAGGGTCAAAGACCCTGTTCTGAGCAGGTCCTCGCGTGAGTTCTGAGTGATCGGAACACGAGTGGACGGCTGTGAAAGAGCTCAGACCACCTTCAGAGGAGCTCGCGTTCTTACAACAAGCCAATTCCATGACCGCTCCTCCTGCTGGCAGCTTCTCACAGTCCCTCAGAGCCACACAAACAGTGACCACCAGCTTCTGATTTCCCAAACTGGCCGGCAGGACGTGACATCATCACAACCATGTGCAGGCGCTGGTGTCGCACGCTGTTTTTGGATGCTTGAATCCAACACTCGGAACTCCGAGACACTTCAGAGTAAATCAGTAACATGAGCGGTTCCGTGTTTTGGTTATGAGTGTACAAGATGCACTGCTGAGCTGAAACATTGGCTCCTGCGGCATTGGTGAGCACTGTGGGTTACATCTGGGGCCTCCAGGGATCAGAATCGGAACCGGAAGCCCGGTCAGATTTGGATCCGGAGAGTTTTGAGGTGACGTCAACACTTTAAGCCCTTTGTCAGAGAAGTTTTCGCCGTGGCCTGTTGGGGGAGCCGGCGTGCAGCTTCTATTAAGGGCCAGCTTGGTCTTCACAGGTGTTTGGAACAGATGAGTCCACATGAATGCCAGGATCAGGGCTGTGAAAGCAGAACTCTGATACCGTCAGTAGTCTGGTTCTGGCCGGTGAGTGTACGAGTCTCCGTCAGCTCACAAATTCTGGACTAACTACCAGAGTCGAGTTCAGTCTGAGGTTCAGTTCTGAACAGTAGAACCAGTTCCCCTTCAACTGGTATTGAGAAAGAAAGGCACCGAGTAAGTAAATGCAGTCTGCAGCCCGTTTCTCTTGTCGGGTGTGAAGGACAACATAGCAAAACTTCACAAACGCATCTGAACACAAAACTTCATTGAGTTTACCAAATCCAACTAATTAGACGTCACGTGAACAAACCATCCAAGCTCAATACACAGACGCAATATCCTCTACTGACTTTAATATCAGGAAGTTCTACCCTGGAAGGTGAGCGGTGGTTTGTTCAGGGGGAACCGCAGTCAGCTGGACTGGACGCGCTCAGACTGGCCGACAGTCTGGAGCCGCTGAGCCGGACTCAAACAAGCAAAGCTGTTAAAACAAACACGGCGGAGTTTAACCTCACGTTCAAAAAACTTGGAAGACCTTGCGAGCGCCAAAACAAAGTCCAAATTTATGCCTCGTTATGAGCCAGCCCGCCCGGCTCCGCGGGGATCGACTATATTCGAGAGTCTGGAGACGGATGAGCGGCCTAATCCGAGCGGAGCTGTTTGGGTTGGCAGGCGCGACTCCGCAGGTAGTTTCAGCGAGACCGCGTGAGAGGTCAGACAACTGTTGTTCTAGCCCCCGTTGACTCCCCTTTCCTTGGAGGTAATAAAGGTGCAGTAAACTCCAGCGTCTCCGGTTTGAAGCCGCACGCATTCTCGCCACTGACGGATGTTAATAAGCAGCGGACCGGAGACTTTCCTGACCGCCAGAGATGAGCCACGTCGCGTCATTCCTCTTCACTGCGAAGATCCCGCTTTCAATTTGTCGTTGAGAAGTAAATAACGTCCGATGACAAACGGCGCCTTTCACTCTGCTGTTCACGCTGCCACCCGGCCGGATGGTTCACAGCAGGAAACCGTGGAACCAAAACAGGAAGCTGCGTTGTTCTTCCCCACTGATACAAACAAAGATGCACACGAACGTGCATCAGTGTGATGTCACATACGAGCTATACTGCAGCCGGCCACAGTTCTCCCGGCCCACTATCCCGGGGAACAGTTTCCTCTTCCCACCAGGACCCGAGATCGGTCAGTAACAAGCCCCGCCCACTGATACATACAGCCTGTTCAGTGTGCTGTCATCACCGACCTGAGACCAGAGCTTCCACCCTCAGCTGCAGCTCTTCCTGAGACCCGGGACAGTAGCCACACGGGGTCGTTTCACTTCTCTGTCGGTTTGGTTCACAAAGACAGATCTCAAAGGGCCGATAACACCGTGGACAAAAGTCACGCGCACGGAATCCCCTTCAATAATCGGTCAGAGTAAAACGGGGGAAAAAAAGCCTCACAGTTTCCTCTGACTGCATCACGGAGCATCGACGGCTTATTTTCCCGCTGCTCTTCACCTGGATGCGTCTCAGCACACGTTAGCAGATGGCGAGTATGAACGTGAGCTGAGTAATTGGTCCGAGACCACCTGCTCCAAGCGGACCAGAGTCCGGTCCTTTGGTCTGGGACTGCGTTCAAACCAACCCAAGCGAACAGCAGGGGGGGTAAACGCTCCAACGTTCGGTTCAGCCGGACCAAACGAGGCTGCTGTGAACACCACCGGCTTTGTGACCAGTCGATCAAATTTTATTTGGACCGCCCAAAACCACACATCACAGTTTGTTTCACAAACAGATGTTTACAGATGTGACAGCCTCTGCGCTCAGAGCCTGGAACCGGGTGAGGAAAAACGAGAACCTCAGGACCAGTCGGACACACTGAGGTAGAGGAATGCTGTCCAACCAGCTCAGGATCAGGGCTTGGAAATACACGTCCTCGTCACAGTGAGCCGGTGTCCGTCAAACCAAACCACCCGGTGACCTTTGGGTCCGGGGACACATCAGAAACACACCTTCACTCAGTGTAAATCGGACAGCAGGGGGCAGCAGAACGAAGAGACAAACATTCAATAAAGCTCAGAGATGGAAAATCAAAATGTTGCCCAGGAGGATCTCTGTGATCTCCTCGTTAACCTGGTGCCACCGACACGTCCTCGTCATACTCATACAGCACTTTATACACAAATGACCAGGTTAGCTTAGGCTCATGTGTAGCCAGTGAAAATTTGATCTGCATCTGAAACCATTTCACCACATCAACATGTCAAGAGCTTGAAAGCAAACTGTTAGACTCGTGTAAACGGAGTTGTTTTTATATCTAAAGCTGCTCCAAACTTCACAAAGGTGTAAAGTCAAAAACCACCAAACAAATGTCTTCTTCTTCTATCAGCTAATGTCTGCAACAGCTAACTAGCATCCGCCACAATTAATGTTCGCTTGGGTGCACAACCCTTAAGCCAATTAAATGCTAACCTATTGAATTCTTGCCGTCGGTAACGTTAACCTAGTTTATTTTGTTTTTGGTGATGAGAAAGATCCTCCAAACCCGCCTGCCAAGAGTGACATGACAACCAGCCCCACTAATTTAAGGTGGCTAATGTTAGCGTAACCACTTTAAAAGTCCGTAGTTGAAGGCCTGAGAGGTTTTTACAGATATCTTGTTGTTGTCGTAGAGACACTGTGAGACAGAAGCTCTGATGCCTGAACAAGCCGCCACCTTTGGACCCTTGGCCTCTTCGATGGCCTCCAGCGGACGGACCAGTTTGATGGGACGTGTGCGGATAAAAACGTCGAGATGCTCTTACCGTGATATAAACGGGCTACTAACTCTTATTTGGTGCACATTTAAAAAGCCTCTGTGTTGTCGTCTTGTGATTTAAAGGTGGGTTTCGTGCCCTAACAAACCTCAGACGGGCTGTGACGGAGTCGGCCGAGGGAGAAGGACCAACTCAACCGTTTGGACTGATATCCCAGTGAGTTGAGATGAGCCTTGGGGGGTTTAAAACCTCTCCCCCGCTCGCACAGCTCGGACACACAGCGCTCACACAAACACATGGAGAAAATCCACTTTGCTAAACATGTAAATCACCTCTGCTGGTCCTCCGACACGGTGAGGAGGCTGTTTATTTTTCTCAGTTTTTAAATGTCGCCGTTACCTGATCTGGAGCCCAGATCACAGAAAAACAACATTTTCTCAGGACTCCTCCAGGACCCTCCAGGACCTCCAGGACCTCCGGGACCCTTCAGGACCCTCCAGGACCCTCCACGAACCTCCAGGAACTCCAGGACCCTCCAGGACCCTCCAAGACCTTCAGGACCCTCCAGGACCCTCCAAGACCTTCAGGACCTCCATGACCCTCCAGGACTCCTCCAGGACAAATATTTCTTTAAACTGACGGAGGTGACGCCTGCTCAGGGCAGCATGCTCACTGTTTTCGTGATGACTGGTTCTCTCTGTCAGTCAGGAGCTCAAACGAGAGGATTTAGCGGTTTGAAACGAGAAGGTCAGCTAACAGAGCAACACGCGTCTGTATAACATACATGTAGCCGTTTTTTAGAAGAAGAAATACAGTATGTTCATCAAAGATTCACCACTAAAGCTGATTTCCCCAACATGATGTTATTTTATAAACCATATTTATGTCATATTATGACCAATTTTACGTGTTTGATTGGTGAAGTCAGAAAGAAGAATGGCGGCGTCAAACGTAATATAAATTGGATTTGGGATAATTGGTGGGTTTTTCTTGTTTTTTTTTGTGATGTTTCTTCTCCCGGATGTTGTCCTGTATTTTATCATGTTGTTAAAATCCAAACTCAAACTTTAAATCATTGGTCATTTGTTTCTATTAACGTGCTACAGCTGTTAGTGACCTAGCTAAACAGGAATGACAGAAAGTGTTTAAACACACATTAGCATTTCACTGAGACGTTGTTGGGTTTTTGCTTATGAGAAGTCATGTTGTCGGATACGGTTGTGATGACGTCCAAGTGGCCGTGATGAGAAACCAGACTCGCTAAGCTAAAGTTAGCAGGGTTGAGCAACAAAACTGACGCTAACAACCTCAGTTTTAGCCGACCAACGAGGATATTTAGACAAATACAGCCAGACGCACAAAATAAAGAGTCAATTTTATGTGTCTTTTTTCAATTTAGTTTTGTAGTTAAGATGTAACTAAGATTTGCCATGATTCACTTTAGTTTATCTACTGTGAATAATGTGCAGAGGTTCCTCCCCTGGATCAGTAAGTACAATATTATCTGTATCCGTCCGGCTAAATCTGCAACCCGGACTGCTCAATAAACCAGAACTAACTGGATTTTTTTATTTAAATCTGAGACTGATCAGGAATGTGGGGACAGAAAAATATAGAAAGAAAGAGAAAAGAAAACCGTGAATGCAAACTTTCAGGAAAGTCATGACGAGTCAACGTTTTGACTCTTAAAAACGTATTAAAAGGGGTTCTGTTGTCACATAACGTCTTCCCAAGTGAACAGGTCGAAGAAACAAAGGACGGTGACAGATGGGAGCAACATTGGGCCATATTTCCAGATTAAACAACATAATTTTGATTGTAGATTAGTGACCATCAGGCAACAAGCAGCTAACGTTAGCATTAAATCACATCTGAGCAATCTTAGCTCATGCCTAAAGATTTGATTTTAACAATAATATAATGTGTTCAGGATGCTTGCTGATATTTCAGACTTAATTTACAGTGTTTTGTGTACACTATCAAAGTAGAAAATGCTAATGAAAGCTATCGATGAAGCCGTTTGTTTTTCGTGGGTGTTACCTGATTAAGAGCCCAGATGCCAGAAAAACAACATTTTGTCAGTCAGGAGAGGGAACGTGATGACAGCCGAGGACCCTCCAGGACAAATATGTCTTTAACTTGTTGAAGGTGATGCCTGCTCAGGACGCAGCACTTGGTGTTTTGGTGATGAGTCGTTGTCTCTGACAGAAATGAGCTCAAACGAGACGGCATGAGGGCATTTAGGAGGGTCAGGACCCTCAAACACAAACCTTTTAAAATAATATGGTCAGCTGACGCAGCAACAATTTGGCCTTTTTTTAGAACTTACAAACAGTTGTGTTGTTGAACGAACTTTCGTTTCTGTAGCAAATGGTGAAATTTGACCAGATTCAATGTGTTTCCAAAAATGTAGGGGGCAACATTTCACCAACACTGTCTGCTGTAGTTCTTTTTGGCTCTAACGTAGCTTCGTGCTATAATCTGTGGACTGAAGTCTGAACCTGGACTCTGGTCAATCTGGCACCGCGTCCTCCCAGTGAACATGTCTGGACACCAAACCGGGAGGGAACACAGCCTGTGAGAGCGGCAGAGGCCAGTTTGATGACAGGACCTCCCATTTTTCTGCTCAGTGAGTAAATTAGCTATAAGAATATTTTTTTTCTAGACAATTTGTCCGTTTTCTGCTTGTGAAACTTAGCACAAAACTTAGCAATGTGCGTATACGTCCCCAAGCTGAAATTTAGAGATTCAAAGTTTTATTTTGGACAGGACGGCCGGGGCTAGCTGGTTAGCATGCTAACTTCAGTTTTGCAAAAGAACAGTTTTGCTGTATCTTCACATTTGTTGACTCTGATAATGTTGAGAATGTTAGCCAAGTTTTTAATATTTAAGTTAAAATTTGAGTAGTATCTTGTGAATGACGGGCTATCGGACCATCTCACGTAGACTTAGGCAACGTAGAGCTAAACAGAGCTAGGTGTATGAGAATGGCTAGCATGCTAGCTTGAAAGTTGTGAACAACATTATTGGCTCTAACGAGTGAATGAAAAGAGCTGTTTGGAAGTGATCAGTGTGTAAAGGTGAAATAAAATAAAGGGCTGAAATCAAACTTTGTGCGGAGCCTTTTCGATGTCTGGAAATCATCTCACTTTTTATCTGTCGGTTTTTTTTCTTCAGATTCTGACAAGAAAAAAGTCACAACTCGAGTACATTTTTTTTCACATATTCCCCTAACTTGAATCTATTTTAAAAGTGGTCCTGTGATCCTCTGCCGGGGTTCTTGCACCAATCATTACACTTTGTTTTTCCCAAGAGGACACAAACGTCTTTAAAGTCACTGTTCTGTGGGGGGAAAAAAAAAACCTGTTTCTGGAAATTCTGATGATAAAAATGTAAAAACGATTGTTTTTTAAATGCGCCTCCCTCTGTCCTAAATGTTTTAGTTGTGGCCATCGTCTTCCGTACGAGCGCAGCGTTTTCTGTGAGGACGGATGATGCCGGTCGTGTCCCAGCGGGACTTCACGCCTGCTTTCAGGCTGTTTCTCGCCTCCTGCAGTCGGTCTGCGAACCGTTTGGAACAAAAAGTCGGTTTCTCCGCACAACTGAGCAGAGCGTCAGGTCGCGTTCTGATGATGGCGCTAAGAAAAGTCAGGATCACTGAAGCTGAACATCTGACCCACGTTTCATGTACGTAAGCCATCAGGTTAAGAGTGGTTGAAAGACCTCCCTTTGAAACCTCAGAACCCACCATGCATCGGCCACACAGCGTCTGGAAAACATTAATGTCAACTACGAATGAGGCACATGTGGGTTTGTTCTGCGGCTGAGGGCTATACGGCAGCTGGTGGGGGTGCTGAGAGAAAAACAAGGGGTTTGTTAAAGAATTCATCCAGTGGAGCTTAAAACAACAGAAATCTATTAAGGCTTAAGCAGAAATAATGTTTGCTCAACTGTAAGAGACGGCAGAGAGAGTCCCGTCGGTGCCTCGGCAGCCGCGCAGGCACATAGCGGCGATGGGATTACCTTGATGCTGACGGATCAGCAGCAGAGTGGCGGCGAGGAAGCAAACGTAGGCGAAATCCATCCCGCTCTCCTCCTCAGCGTCCAGGCAAGAAGTCAGCCCAGAGCCTCGCAGACTTCATGTAAAATTCCCCACAGCAGCTACCTTCTTCAGGTTCCCAGTGAAGCCTCCAGCAAGTCACCGTCCGCTCAGGTAGGTGTTAAAACCTGCATCGTGAGGCGCCACTGGGCCCTGCAGGCTGAGGGAGGAGGACTGGGAGAGAGGCTGCATGGAGCTGTACCATCCCAGGGGGAGGAGGAGGAGGAGGAGGACACCTCCACAGCCTGGATTAATCACGCCTCCCCTGCTGACCCATGTCGTGCTCAGCCTCTCTCTGCGGTTTCATTCCTGTTGGGGGGGCTCTGATCTGACGTCCCTCAGGGCAGGCAGCCACACGTGGGCA
>KV751387.1:1216733-1231620 GCA_001698575.1 Mola mola | reverse complement strand
AGAGAGAGAGAGAGAGAGAGAGAGAGAGAGAGAGAGAGACAGAGACAGAGAGAGAGAGAGAGAGAGATTGTATTTAACTCGTTTTAACACCTTCTGACAGAAAGTAGCTCACCCACATGACTGATCGGCTGTTTACAGCCGCAGATACGAAGAAGAGAAAGAGAAGCTTCTTCTGTGAAGGTGACACGACCTCTAAGTTCTCCTGCTACAGCTGTTTATAAGGTGACCTCTGACCTCTGACCAAACTGGACTTCTCTCAGCACAAAGATCTTATTTTTCCACGGGACTAATTGGAAACACAGATTGTCCAAGCGGGGACGTGCGGTGGTCCAGCCTGGCTGCCGGCCCCGTCTGGACTTGTTTCTGCGTTTCAGTCAGGGGGTTGGAGTCCTGAGAACTCCAGCACATCAGACACCTGAGCCAGCTACGTCCCCGGACCCCCGTGTCGGACCGGAGTGACGTCACGGCGCCGAGTTGCTCCTCCGGACGTCGTCCTTCCCAAACACACTGAAATAATGAGTCTTCGGGCTCCGGCTGCTCGTCGTAGACCTGCGACCTTTCCCCAGTTTCACCAAAGGGGAACTTTCACTCTCGTCCTCGTTCACGTCCAGCTGAACTCGTTCCGCTTCATTTATGTGTTTTCACTAATCGATTCCAGCGTTTTAGCACTTAATCGCTTGTTTTATGACGAGCTTTTCCAGAGAAGATCATGTTTTCCTGCGGCTGCCGTCTGCAGACATCAGCCGAGCGGGATCGGCGAGTCCGACTTCTGGAGACGCGTCACGAGCTCCTCGCCGCTCCGTCCAGCAGGTGAAGCTCCCTGAGCGGCGCCGCACCGGTTTAACAAACGGACGGATTCTGCTGCATCTGCTTTGTGCTGGTCCATGAGATCACAAACAAATGGAGAGTTTGGAAAGGCGCCGCGGAACCGCTGCTTGTCTCCATCTCGGTATAATGAAAGGACAAAAATCTGGCCCCGGTTTGGGACCAGGATCCGCCAGTCCTGATACAGAACCCAGTGATTGATTGGATGCAGTGTTTGTGATCCACAACAGGGAAGTTCCAAAGCTCAGAGGGGAACATAAATCAGGAGGGAGAGAAACACTGCAGTTTGCTGCTGTTGGTCACTTTAAACGTCGGCTGAACGCTGTGACGGCGCCGACCTGAGGTCAGCGATGGTCCCACGGCGACACACCGACGTTTCCCTGACAAACAGGACATGGAAAAACTAAAGCGACGGTTTGTTCCGTTTATCTCCGGACCGACTCGCTGACAAAACTGCCGGTTCACTGTGTCCCCAGAGGAGTCCGGCAACCTTCCTGGCTCAAGGGGGCGCTGTTTACAGACACACAAGCTGATGACGTGGTTTCGTAAACAGCGCCCCATGGAGTGGGAACAGCCTGAGTTGGTCAGCACAGGAAGACGCGATTGGTTGGAACTTCGTTCGGGAGTCGTTTTCAAAGACAACATGGATTCTGCAAAAAGGGCTCAGCTCTAAAAACAGCGGAATCCTCCTTTAGCCGCTGTCGCCTCCTTTGGTTCATTTGTATAAAATCGGACCGTTTGTATAAGAGTTGATGGAACTGAAACTCGCGAAATGAGGCGAGAGGTGAGACATCTCATCGCGTCCAGTTGTGGATGAAGGTACATGCAGTTCACCTTTGACCCCAGACGAGCTGATGTTTTCCTGATGGCCACACGAGGCACTCTTTGACTGGGGCAGCTCTGCAAGAAGCTGTCAGTTACATCATCAGCGTCCAAATTCATGTTTCTTTGTCCCTCAGCATCAACTTCCTGCTCCTGAGGCGACGCTTGTGTGGAGAAACATGGATCGCATGCTAATGCTAGAATGGCTAGCTGAAGCATTGCTAGCTGAAACAATGCTACTGGCAGATGAACTTTCAGAAAATAAATTTGTGCGTTTGTTTTTCTTTGTCTGTTCCTGAAGTCTCCAGATGAATCCGAGCTAACTGGACTGACGCTGCGTTCGGGTGATGTTGGAGTTTCCGGGGTTGGAAGTGGGTCTTCGTCTTCATCACGGATGGTTGATTTTGGTGCTGAGAGCGTTTGACCCAGGACCCAGGACGGAACCCTGCGGAACCCCTTCACTCGGCAGTGCTGGGCTCCAGCTGTCAGCGGGCCGGACGGGTCCCGGCCCAAACGTTACACCACAGCAAACACACTTCTTCACTCAATAAATAATCAACAGAATCGATCGTCAGCGGAGTCAAGAAGCGAGCTCACGGGACGTCGGACTTTCTGTCACGCAGCCGTGAAGAAGAGAAACGTTGCTGTGTGATTGTCAGACACGAGCAATGTTATTGATCAGTGTTACTGTAACGTTATTGATTATGTCCTCGGCCCTCTTGACAGGACGGCTCCTTTTTCATAAAATACTCCACCGTGGACTTCAGTTGCTAAGCCCCTCCCTCAAACAGCCACCGTCCAATCCGATGTTGGCAACCGTTGCTATGCACGGGAGGCCTGTCACGCTTCCAGCGGAAGCTAACATGCTAAAGCGGTGAGCTAGCGGGACCTGCGGATCCGACAGATGATACCCAAAACGTTTCAACCAGGAAGAGACATGTGGGATATGGACAAAACTGTGTGGATGACCACATGAATCCATCACTGAAACATAAAACACGTTTGTGCCAAGGTCAGATGCTAACTAACGCTAGGTGTGTATGCTAAGTCAGATAGCATTAGCAAAATGAAACAAAATATTGACTCACCTCTGTAGGAAACCGTTGCTGTTCCTGTATACGTGGATTATCAGGATGCGACGCTGAGCTTTTCCCTCTATTTTAATGATTTCTTCACTCACAGACTCCGCCCACAAATGATCCTGTCAGTGTAGTTGTCGTGCACATGCATGTTGTCAACCTTTCCGTTTGCTTCTCTCTGACACTTTTGTTTTCCTTTGGGATATCTCTCACAACAGGAACCAAGGGGGGCGGGGCTTAGCAAAGGGCGAAGGGGCCATCTACAGCGGACTGTTAGACCCCCACGATTACTGGAAAAGTCCCGGAATATTTTTAGATGATTGTTTACTGCTGAATATTTGATTTTGGAATCGTGTTTTAGGACGTAAAGCTCCTTTCAGCTAATAAGCAGCTAGTTATGCTGTCGTGTTAGCATCATGCTAACATTGGCTGCTCCAGGGTTTCCCTGCTGGGAGTAAGGAGGAGCGTGCCGTGTGATAGAGGATTTCTCCTCTTTTTAGTTTAGTGACCATGCTAATGTTGACTGGGTTAACATGTTAGCTGACACTAGATTAGCAACCATGCTAATGTTGACTGGGTTAATATATTCGCTAACACTAGTTTAGCGACCATGCTAATGTTGACCGGTTTAATATGTTAGCTAAAATCAGTTCAGTGATAAATCTGACTTCCTGAACAAACATAACGTCACGGCTGAATTTTCTCGCTTTTCCATTCATCGTTCTGTCATCCAGTAAAAGACGTCACACGTTTCTCGGGGAAATGTCTCTTTTCTGTGAACTTCTTCAAATTTGCTGACGTCTTAGCTAACATCGCTATAGGTTCCGTGCTAGCCTGGATTCTGGGTTAAGGTGTTGGCTGCCACGCATGAAATGATTATCAAGCTAACTTGTTCCTGAGGTTAAAGAACAAATGTGGTCATTCGGATTAATTTTGATTTGTAATTTTAATGGTGATATTTGAACAACTGTGAAGTTGAAGAAGAAACCGGTGACCCATGTGTTCTTTACTTCGTACATCGTGAGACCCACCGTTAGTTTATGACCAACAGAGCGGGGACGGGCTGGGACGTAGTTCTGGTTTGGGAAAAGCATTCCATCAGTGAGTGTCTTCACAAAGATACAAGTACAGGCATGTGTGTACGAGCACACTGAGGCAAATGCAGTGAATTCCGGTTGGTTTTCCCGCCTGGACTCCTGGGAAACGGTTTCCGGCTCCGTCCTGCAGGTCCAGCTGCTCACACTGCGATTGGCGGATGGTCAGCAGTCAAGATGAGTGTCGGCGGACCGGTTAAGCAGGTCACACGCAGGAGGCGGGGCTTAATGCCGGGACAGGAAGTCATGTCTCTGTAGTCAAACATCTGCGATGGTTGAAGGGGACGAATCAGCCGATCCGAACCGCTGATGAGCTCCGGCGACAGGAAAGTTGGTTCTGTTCTTAATTTAATTTCTGTACTTGCTTCAAAAGCAAAAGAAGCGCAGAGATCTGTAAACGCTCAACACGTTTCGTCTTCTTCGTGGAAAAATAAAGGTCGTTGACCGAATTAACGCTTCGATAGTCACGTTTGTTCGTCGAGCTGCTTCCTCAGACCGACGCTCACATCAGACTAACGTGGTGCTGGAATCTGCGGCGTGAAGAGGCCCCTCGGGGGCCCCCAGGACCAGCAGACCTCCTCAGGTCCTCAGGCAGGTTCTCAGCCAGCCACCAGCTCCACGATGGTCCTCTCTGGGGACCCGTCCGGTCCTGCCGACTCAGGTGCGGTTTTGTGGACTTCCGCTCAGCTCGCTCTCCGCGGAAACGTCATTTTTTGGGAAATGGTCCCGGGCGCGTTGTTGGGTCACGCTCTGACGTCTTTTGGCCGTCAGCTGAAGGTCCGAACACTCTTGGGGAACGTGTGCGAGGACGGAACCTTCAACCGGACGCCGGCTTCAAACCGGCTTTTCCCCCGCAGAGGAAAAGGGACATTTCAGACCCAGTTTATCCTCACGCCAGGACGCCGGTCAGCCGTCACACTGACACCATGTGACCTCCTGACGCAGCCACGAGGACCAAACGTTGACGTGGCCTCATCTGACGTCATCTGATGACCTCCTGAGTTAGCGAAACAGTCACATGACCTGTCCCTGGGTTACACGGATCATACTGGACCTCCTTCCTTTGGCGGGTCCCGAGTCCTCCCGGAGTCCCAGAATGCATTGCACTGTTTGGGGCAGGTGGTCCGACCCAGGATGAAGGTTTCACAGCAGAACTTGGTGTTGTAGTGAGGTCATCGATGTTATGGCTGATCCACGTGATCCTGGTCACCATGGTAAAAAACCCTGTGAACTTTAGGATGACTCTGGTTCGGCCCGACGGTCGCCGTGTCACTTCCTGTTTCCTTTCGAGCTCAGTCACCGGTCCAGCACATGTGGTGCGTTCACTGACTCACTGATTCTGAGCTCAGGATGTCCAGGCCCGTTCAGGACAGAACGGACTGACTCACGTGAACCTGCTGACTGTAGTGAGTCTCACAGGAAGTGTCTGAAACCAGCAGCAGCACCAAAATGCTCTGAGGAGGAGGAATTACAGGCAAAAATACAGAGAAACTGCTCATGAATGAGGTTAATTTCTGGATTATTTGAGCAAATGAACTGAGAACAACTTTTGTCTTCTAATAAACACCTCGGCCCCACCGTGTGACCGCAGCACCATGTGACCTCAGCACCATGTGACACACATGATTGGTAGAAATCTGCAGGTTCTGTAATAAACTCTGGATCGCAGAGCTGCTTCAGTGTTTGAGGGTCAAACTGTAACAGACGGTGAAGAGAGTCACGTGATTCCTGATAAATCGGGATTTAGGTGGATGAACCCGAACATGAATGTTAGCAGAACCAATGAGGTTTGGGGTTGATTTTTATAGGAACAGGACCTTGTCTTGTTTTGTTGGTGTTCTGGGAGAGGAAGTAAAGAGCTCTGAGTTCTATAAGTGACTGAATTTATAACACAAGAGCCTGTTTGGGAAGGTCGAGAGCCAGAAGTCTCACTGTGACCTCTGACCTCCAACATTTAACCAGTTCACCTGTGAGTCTGCATGAACGTTTGTAGAAAATCCCTCAAGGCGTTTTTGAGATAACACCTTGACAAGAAGGGTGGACAACCTGAGAACAGCCCCTCCGGCCCCTCCGGTCGCTGCTGCACGGACGTAACAAACATGTCAAGAAACAGTAAACAGATACAGGAGTGACATTTTTGATAAGTGTTTTGTTTTTGGTTCATTTATTACATTTCTCCTTTGGTCAAACTGCACAGAGGTCAGCTGTCGAAGGGGCCCTGTGGAAGGTGACGGTAAATTGAGGCAAATTAAGCTCATAGCTTTCTGCGCATCAGTATACGTGTTTGTGTGTGATGGAAGAAACCAAACCATCGATCGGTCCGACGGCAGGTTTCTGTGGGGTTCAGGAGGAAGACGTGGTGATCTCAGACCATGTGTGGGCTGGTGAAGTATGTTAGCGTGACCAAAAGCAACCACGAGCACACGTGACAATATAGAATAAGGCACAAGGAGTACAGATTCTGAGTATTTACACAGGATGTGGCTCCACCCACACGAGCACAGGGCTGGTTTAAACAAATGTCACAGTATGAAGAAACGCAGACACACAACAGCTCTCTCGTCTCTGCCACCACTCCTTCCCTCTCCTCCTCGGCCTTCCCTTCGTGTTTATCCTCCCTCCTTCGCTCCTTTCAATTCCTCTCGGCCGGGACGGCCGATTCCGCGACTCCACATGATACTGTGGAATCGCCCTCTCTGGCCACCCGGTAGCTGTCAGACAGGAGGGCGGGGCGCTGTCAGACCTTGTCAGAGTTTACAGGCACTTTCACACGAAGACAGTGCATCAGGATGGCGTCCGCAGTTCTGTTCACGCAGTTTACTACATACTATACATGCTGCGCTGTTACCGAGGAGCTGCTGGTTAACCGACAGGCTCCCGCGCGATTCTGACGTACGCCGACAGAAATCAGTCCAACGGCTGGGGTCTGCGAAAAACAAACGCTCAGAAAAACATCCTGCTGCTGGCCAGTGACGTTCCAGATCATCTGTCAGTCCGTCCGTTAGTCTGTCAATCAGTCCGTCAATAAGATCGTCAATAAGATCGTCAATAAGATCGTCGGTCAGATAATTTTTCCGATTGTCATTTGAATCATTTTAGAAGCCCAGAGGGTTGAGAGCTGTTGAGGAACATCTGTACACGGATTGTACCCTCTAGACGTCTAAAAAGTTGGGAGCAGCTCAGAAGCAATCAGAACCTCGGCAGTTTTCGGTAACGCCTCTTGGACGATAAACGGTTCTAGGACATTCAATGCAGGTTTCAATCATCCTGAAACTGAAACTTGGGAGGATGAAAATGTCAGAGTGAGACAGTTTGTGTAGTTCGGAAACTCAGGAGGTGGTTCCGGTAGGTCTGCTCCACAACAACAAAGAAGGTTCTAGAACCTGGTGCTGTGAGCGAAACTGTCGGACATGATGATGTTCTTGTAGAAGTTGTCGGAGCGCGTGGAGCAGTAATCCTTCACCTTGTCGATCATCTGGCTGACGGGGAGGATGGAGGACGAGGAGGACGAGGAGTTGGGCTGCACCTCTGAGATGGAGGGGGACAAGGACACGCACTTTGGGCTGGTCTGGCCAGAGAAACATTTATCTACATGAAGGGAAGAGAAGAAGACACGGACAGAAAGATTACGACTTGATTGAGAAATAACCACCGAACTGTTAGAAAGGAGGTCGGGAATCGTTCAGGCTGTTGTTAAAATGCACAAAGCAGTTCCACTCACACATTTTCACAAACAACATCGTCTCAGTGAGGACAAAGAGAGGGAGGGGAAGGATGTCTGTGAGCGGGTCCCAGCAGGTACCACCAGAAACACGGTTCACCTGGGTCAAACATCAGCATTTGACAGATCCGGTGTTGAACCTCCTTAACTGCTCAAAGACTCATTGTGTCAGTACTTTCCGAGCTGAACCACATTAACCAGTAAACAATCTAGCCCGAGAAGCTAATGTTAGTTAGAGTGCTAACTTTCTGAGACAGATCTTCTGGACAAAAACATCAGTGAAACAACAAGAACTGCAGCCGAAGCACCAAACATTGTTACAGCTTCATGTGGACACCCGACCAAAACCGGTCACGGCATCGACTCACAGGGTTCATAACTGAGCACGAGTTAGAACAAATCCAAGTATCTACCGCCAAAGACCACATCACACAGACGCCTTGGGCCCCTTCACATCCTGGCATTGAAATGCTTTTTTCCTGATCGGACTGCCTTCGGATCACGCTTGACCACATGAAGTGTGAATACGCTCTAAACGAAGTTTGTTGTCCAATCTGCCAAACCACTTCCGAAGGTGGTCGGGGACAAATTCTGACTTCTGAAAATTCACTCAGAGCTCCTTCTCCCAAAAAAAAGAAACAAATAGAACTGTGATCATAAGGGCCCAACTTTCAAAGTTCACGTGAACCAAATAAACTCGTTGATGACCTTGTGTGTTTCGTCACAGTGAAAAGTTGGGAACCTTGTTTCCCTTCCAAGCTGACCCGGCTGTGTTGGCGCTCTTGCCGGCCACGGTCTTCTGACGGATGGATGATGCAGAGCGAAGCAGGTCATGTGGAACTCGAGCAGCAGCCCTGCTCCTGAAGGCACATGCGATTGCTTTTCATTATATGCGCGTATCTAACACATGAAGAGAGCCAGGAGGGGATGTTTGTTTGGATTTCATTCTCCTTTAGAGTCCCTCAGACCTTGAAAGCTCTTGGCCGTTCGGGCGTTGGGTGTAGCTGTTTGGTTTGGGCCCACAGAACAGGTGGAGGCCCGATGGTGTATGGTCACATACCGTTTATGACAAGGCTGCCAATGACAACATAAAGAAGCTGAGCAGATTAAAACTGTTTTATCTGTTATACATGTTCAGTCCATCATCTGCTTTTCAATAATTCACTTCAAGTGTTTACATTATCTCATGTCTCTACCTTCCTGCCATCCACATCTTGCACCACTTAACTGCAGAACGTTCCTGAACCCCTGAAGCTTCCCACATATAAGCCAAAAAAATAAACTGCTTTGTTTTTATATCAAATATCTGAGCTTTTTCTTTCTCTCTTGAAGTTTTCTTACATCAGCTAATACCGACCGTTTTTAACCAATAATATCACGTCTTGCAGCTATAAATCAATCTTCATGGTAGGCGGGGCCTTACTGATTACTCTACCAAAACACAGGCCGACTCTTGCTGAGTTACGGTGTTTCCCGATGAACTGATAAACTGAGGCCAGATTAACCACAGAGAACCAGTACAGAGTTTCCTGAAAGACAGATAAGCTACTGGCTGTTAGCTACTTTAAAACGCCCCTCTCTACCGCTTAACCTACTTAAACAACATTTTGACGAAAGGTACCAGGAACTTCTCTTCACCTCCAGTCCAGTAGGTGGCGCTAAGAACAATGATCATCATCTGTGTTAGCCTGTTAGCATGGAGGAGGTTCAGGCTGAGCTGCTGTACACATCATGCTTTACTGCAACAAGCACATGTAGCCAGGAAGATCCAAAACGCCCAAAATGCTCAGAAAACAAAATCTGAAGAACATTTAACAGTCAGCTTGCAGCTGACGACTTTTAAATATGCAAGGTGGAAATCACAGCTGCGAGTAATTCACCAATCAGAAACAGTCATCATTGCAGGCCCCACCCCAAAGTTCCTGAATCTTTTCAAAGTACAACCTCCAGCACAACATGTGCTCTTGTTCCCACCAACTGACCTTGACCTTAAAAAGAGACTAAGAAATGCTCAACACAACCGCTGACAGCTCAGTCTGGTGGGATGCTGAAAGCTGTGAGTTCACAGGAAACATGTGACCCTGACAGGTCAGCATTTAATACTGGGGAACATATGTTGTTGGCGGAGGTTTGCACTCTCTGAGTGTCTTCTAGTCTATCATATATTTGCCTTCAAAGTTTCCCCATCTTGAAACTCTCTAATAGAGATGTACAGATTTTGGGTCAGCGGCTCTACTCTGAGCTCCTCCCGGATGTCCGAGCTCCTCACCCTATCTCTAAGGCTGAGCCCAGCCCAGGGTGGAAGTACTGATCAGTAATGGAGATACGTAGATCAGAACCAAGGACCTGGACTCTGCCGGCGGGTCAAACGTGCTGACAGAGGTCCGGCGGGACGTTAAAGAACTGAACCACTGATTGGAACAAATCCGCCACACTTCCAAACGTCTATGAGCGCTGAAAATCCTCCTGTGAACTGAGCGAGACAACCTGACGTCCAGCTTCAGAACCAAACCGGAAACAGACCCTTTCAGAATAAAATGCAGGAACAGGGAGATTCAGCAAGTCTCACTGGGACTTTAATATTCGGACTTCAGGGACTGAACTGCAGCGTTGGCCTACTCATGTTAGCTCAGGTGCTTGTTTTCCTCTCCTGGGGCACTCTGGCTGGGTGGAGTCAGAGTTTTAGTCACACACCAATGGATGAAGCTGATGCTCCTCCCACTCAGCGTGTCACAGGGAGGGAAGGTGGCGTGAACAGTGATCGGCCAATCACAACACACAGTGGCTGCTGCTTTCCCAAAATGTCTCCTGGCAAAGTTTTTTTTTTTTTTAATTCTTCAATCAAAGTATTTGATTAATTTGAACGTGTTGATCTGCTTTGACCACAAACACATTGGGAAACGCAGAGCGGATCACATGATGCTGGAAGCAGTAACTCAATCAGCCAATCAAATGGAGCTTTACCTCCGCTGGTCCTCCTCTCTCGCTATTGGCTGGAAGAGGTTTCTACACACCAAACACAGAGGCAGACACATGAACATCACGCAGATCATTTCATACACACGTTTACAAACACGCAGCTCAAAGGCCATTCAAACAGGAAGTGCCAACCGCTAGGACCAACTGGAGACATTTACTTCCTCACTGTGCACGGCTACGCTTCAGATTAGTGCTCTGCTAACTTCAATAGAGATAAAATGATTTAGTCGTTGACTCCTGAAGTTTTACAAATGTTGTTGTGTTGAACGGATGAGATCGGGAAACGATCCGAAGTTTCACGGCTGCTTGTGTCCCGATGTCGGTTCACAGGGCTTCGTGTAGTTACACACTTTGACCACTGAGTCGTTCTGGCACGAAATCCTCACGTTCTTCCTCAACATCGTCATCGTGGACAGCTCAGCCTTTTTTTTGTTTTCAGTTGAACTCAGCTGCTTGTATGGAAGGTTCATCAGCAACAATATCGCCACCTAGGGGCGGGAAATAAACAGAATCTTGTATTGCAATTTATTAATAAAATCTAATTTAGTTATAATCTACATACGTTTCAAGGTGGCGCAGACAGCGACGATGCAGCGTCACCGTCCGACAGCAGGTGAAACACACTTCCTGGAGAGGCGGAGCTAAACGTGACACCAGCAACATGGAGCAGAGCGCACGGCTGCTGCCGCGCAGTTAGGCGTTAGCTTTCTCCACATCGGGTGCTACGTGCACTGAAAACCACGTTTCTCCGCAGAATAAACGTCACCTGATGTTTTTGGACATACGACTGATGATATATTGTCTCTGGAAGTGTTTAACTTTTGTTTTCTCCAAGAAGGAAAAGAAGATGGATCAAATCGTAACATTTGTGGAATCGTAATAGAAGGAGAAGAAAAAGCATCGAAGTGGAATGACGCCGAGTATTTGACGGTAACAGCTGATCAAACGAATCGTCAGTTTCACTGCAGTTTGTCCACTTTGTGCCGCTGTGGCGACTGAAGCCGGCCAAGATGAGTCACTCAGAATTACACTTCCTGCTACACCTCCCCAAGCATGATGGGAAAATTCAACGGATGACTCAGGGCTCCGTTTCGAGCTGATTTCACTGAATAAAACGATGGAACGAAGACAGATTTATTATGATTATTATTAGCGACTCAGAACTTGAACTGATAGGTGTTGAACTGCAGGATGAACGTCAGTTTGAGGACAGAACGCGTTGGATTGTGCGTGTAGCCCCGCCTCCCGGCTCACCTGTGCTGCTGCGTCGCTTGCTGAACGGGTTGAGCGTGGCCTCGGCTTTGGAGGGCCAGTTGGCGGTGCTGGAGCCGAACGAGCTGGAGGACAGAGACTTGCCCAGGTTGTCGGAGCTCACCTTCTTCGTGTTGTTGGTGGCCGTCTTACTCCAGTCTGCAACACAAAAACAGCCAATCAGCACCACCTTCCTGCTTTAGATGTTCCTGCAGCTTCAGGACGTTTTCAGGCCTCGAAGATAAAACAGGGACTCAGCAGCTGAGATGTTTCCACTGATCCTGTCCTGCTGCTGTCCTGTCCAACAGGTCTCGTTCTTCTGTCTCTGGACTGACGCAGCGCTCGGACGGAGCTTCTGACGGAGGCTCGTCATCGCCACCGAGCTCGAGACCTGACTGCAGTCAGTCGTCCAGTCCAGCTCAGGTGGAGTCCCGGTTCAGACGGAGATGACCACCTGTCTGTCCTCCCGCGTGACATCCACAGGTCAGCGGCCCATAAACACACCACTGACTGAGGACAGCTTCCCGAAGTGAAGCGTCTCTGTCGCCCCCTGGTGGCTGGCCCCAGTACAGGTCTTAAGCCCCCCCCTTGGTTTATTCAGGCAGGAGTTGGACCAAATTAAAAACCCACACCTGAAGTTGGTTCCTGTCATTTTAGGCTCTTCTCATCACGAATGAGAAGAATGTTCACGTGTTCAGTTTACGTGTTTCAGTGGTTTGGATGCTGACACGTCGTGACTGACAGCCGAGGTGGGCGGGTTTATGGGCGGGAATGATCACGTGTCAGGACAAGGACGGCACCAGAATGGCAGCACAGCGGGAGACACAGCAGGGGGTCTCCTGTTTGACCTGACTCAGAGTGATGAAGATATGCCTGAAAATGTTTTTTTTTTTACATAAAACGCCCCCTGGTGGCCAATCCTTTTGTCAGAAACTGCTGAATTGCTGTCCAGCTGCAGATCTCATGGAGATATACTGGTGTGCAGAAAATTAAACTCAGGCTCAGAGTTTTCAGCGCCGTAAGGGGGGACGTACTCAAGTTCTAAAGTTCTAAAAGAAGAAGCTGTGCTGTGGAAACGTGAGACACGTTCAAGCTGCCGTTCTGTAACATCATCCCTCCGATGTCACCCACGTCCTCCGGCTGGTCTGGCTGATGTCCTCGTTTACATTTGTGCCGTTCGAGGCCGAGCTGCCAGGAGGTGAGGGGGGGACACCAGGGACGACCCCACGACCTTCTTCCGTCATGTGCAGTTTGTTTAACACGCTCAGCTCATGTTCCAGGCTTCCCGCCTGCAGACAAGCAGATTTACGCCTCCTCCCGAGCAGAGCGTCCACGTCCCGCCATGAAATCTCTCAACACCACAGCACCCTTAAATCTTTTATATGAGCAGGACGGACTCACGGTCGGAAAGGAGAAACCAAGAAATATTCAACTTCCCAAGGACGACAATCCCAGCGGGAGCCAGGCCGACAAAACACGACCGTTTGCCCAATCAGCTGCTTTCCCTCCCTGAGCTGGCGGAGTCTGGACACCCCCTGCCGTCCAACAAGAAAGCTGCCCTTCAGAGGACGCCTGGCTTTTCCAATGTCAGCTCGAGCATGACAGCGTGAAACGGTCTGCATGTCGGTAACAACAACTTAAGGTGTCAGCAGAACCGGCTTCTCCAGTTTGGAACCATGTTCAGTCAAACGTGACACGTTCTCCAAGCAGGTGTGATTCATTCGCCATCCCAAAGTTTCCTGGACCTTCTCTGGCGACTTTGGTTATTTTGTGAAGGTTAGTTGGCAAGTATCAACGCGGCACGGGAAGGCTAACTGAGCTAGCCGCGTTTGGTCAACGCCTGAGGATTGCTAACGAGACCAAGCTGGCAATCTGTCCACACCCTCGACTCAGAGTCGCCTCCTGGTGGACTGCATACATGCCACAGTTTGTCAGAATGAGCTCACAGACTGCTTGACCTTTGACCTCCAAGTCAGCGTTTGGACCAGATCTGAAGACGTTCTGCGCGGTGGCGCTCAGATGTCCTGTTGTGTGGCCGACAAAAAGAGGAACGTCATGAACAAAAGTGGAAAACTGAAACGCTTCTTTCTCTGCCTGTCCGGGTCCGGCAGTATTACGAGTCCTGGATCCTCAGCGCCGGCCGTGGAGTTCAATCACAGCTGTGCGTGCGAGATGATGTGAGCGCAGAATGAAAGCGTGATCCTGGTTTCAGGGAGGAATCCGGTGGCTCGCCGCCAGTTGACAGGAAACGGTTGTCGGAGACGTGGGAACGGCCGCCGAGCGCTCCCACCATCGCAGCGCCACCTTTCACATGGAACGTGCGGAATGAGCGAGCAGAGCGTCTTAGAAGAGAAACCGTCCTCGCAGACACGACTCTGTTTCATCTCTTTCATTACTCTCAAAGCCGTTTAATAAAGAGGCTGTTTGTTCTGCTGCTGTGGGAACCTGGACAGAACTGAGCGGACACATGTGGACCACCTCACTGTTCTGCTCTGATCCTGTGAGACACACAGACAGACAGACGGACAGAGGGACACACAGACAGAGGGACACACAGACAGAGGGACGGACAGACGGACAGAGAGACAGACAGACGGACAGACAGACAGACAGAGAGACAGACAGACGGACAGAGAGATAGACAGACGGACAGAGAGACAGACAGACAGAGAGACGGAGAGACGGACAGAGAGACGGACAGACGGACAGAGAGACGGACAGACCGAGAGACGGACAGACCGAGAGACGGAGAGACGGACAGAGAGACAGACAGACGGACAGACAGACAGACAGAGAGACAGACAGACGGACAGACAGACAGACGGACAGACAGACGGACAGACGGACAGAGAGACAGACAGACGGACAGAGAGACAGAGAGACAGACACGCAGACACACAGACAGACAGACAGACGGACAAAGAGACAGACAGACAGACAGAGAGACAGACAGACGGACAGAGAGACAGAGAGACAGACACGCAGACACACAGACAGACAGACAGACGGACAAAGAGACAGACAGACAGACAGAGAGACAGACAGAGAGACAGACAGACAGACAGACAGAGAGACAGACGGACAGAGAGACACACAGACAGAGAGACACACAGACA
>KV751387.1:1165443-1203138 GCA_001698575.1 Mola mola | reverse complement strand
CGCTGCCGAGAGGCCGGAGCTCCTCGGACCCGGAACTGAAGCCTGGACCTGGAGCGTCGACTGAGGGCCCGGCGGGGGGTCCGGGGACTGATGTGACAGAGGTGATATTAAGGCCAAAAGAGCGCGGGGGGTTCAGAATAAGCGGAGCACCGCCGGCTGGTTGTGTTATCGCAGAGCTGGGCAGGGGCGCGGTTTGAACAGGAAGTGACTGAGTGTGCGGGGCGGTCTCTGAACACACCGTCCTGAGGGTCCTCGGCGGTCGCTGCCGGAGCCGTGTGTATTTCTGGGACAACATTAGCTGGGTCAGAGAAACCAGAAGGAGGTTCCCCGGCTGCAGTGGGACCTGTAGAGGCTTGGGGTGACGACACCACACCGCCGATCCACCCGGACGCTGTTAGCGAACCCTTATCGTCGTCATGCTCCTCTGCAGATTCGAGGTCATGGGGGGGCTTCGGAGGACCGGTCGTGAGGAAGAGGCTGGACGGAGTCAGATGACCCGAGGACGGGGTCTGTGGCGGATCTCTGAAGGGGCCGCACATGGCCGTCCGGCGGGGATCGTGCAGTCGTGGGTCGGTGGAATCCAGCAATCAGCCAAACGACTGACAACGAGTCAATTTCTTCGACACTGGGGGGCGCTGCTGGCAGAGGCTTCCCGGCAGAGAAGAGGAGAGGGAGAGAGGGGGTGATGGGAGGTGACAGGGGAAGGGAGGAGACAGTTGGGTCGGGAGAGATTTGGAGAGCCGGAGGAGAAGGTGAAAGCAGAGGAAAAGCTAAAGAGCGCCCCCTGGTATGCGAGTCCCGCCTTGACCTCTGAATCACGTTCGGCGTCTCCCTTTGACCTTCGATGCTCAGGCCTGAAGCGCGTCTGTCTCGGGGGGTTGGACGAGACCGTCGGCTCGGTCAGCCGTACGTACCCCAAAGCGGTTTTGGGGCCGTGATAGCCTGGGGGTCTGGTGAGAGACGCTAGTCGTCGGAGGCGACTGGGCGCGGGGGGAGCGAAGGGTTCAGACACAAGATATGAAAGACAAGGGTCTTGTCTTGGACGACTCGTCTGATCGGACGCATGAGCCTGACGATGGGAGGCTCTTCCAGGGGGTCTGGGAATCAAAGCGGCCCCAGTTTGTGTTGTTGTGGAGGCCGGAGGAGAGGATCCAGAAATCAGCCGGAGTCGTCTGTGGGGGGCAGCAGGACCAGCAGCCAGAGGTCTGGACTGAGGAGCCTGAAGAATAACTAGAGCAGCAGGCGAGAGGGCGTCTTTCACTGTCTCCGGGAAACGAAGCAGACGCCGTTATGGTGAAAAAGCAGGTTACAGAAGATAAATAAATGCGATAAAACACAAGGTAAGCAAAAACATCTAAACAGTCGTATAAAGAGAGATGAGAAGTACATCTGAAGAGGAATCCCCAACAATTAACAGTGTGAGTGTAAGAAAACCTCCACTAGGTTGCTGATTTTTGTCCTCTTGTCAGATAAAACACACCATGACTGAAAAAGCCAAAGAAAAGTCTGATTGTGAGCAATGAGAGAAAAGCTGGAACAGGAGAACCACCGAGAAACAGTCTTAGTGTGATGACGTCAGCAGAGGAAGCAGAGTCGATCAACAGGAAACACGGAACACAAGATAAAGGTCCAGAGTGTGAAAACCAGCACCATCTAATGGTCAGGCAGTAGAATGCAACCAACGGAGTGCCGCCTCGCTGACCCTCCCCTGCCGGCTGGCTGTCTGGCCTGTTCTGCCACGACGACGGAAAAATCTGATCGTCCATCTGCCGTAACACGTTAACAACCTTCCAGCAGACTGCGGCCATCAAACTCTTCCCACTCCTCCTTTGTCGTCTTTTAGCGGGGCGGCTAGCGTAGTAACATGGCAGCGGAGGAGGGGAGGCTCGTAACACACAGCTGTGACGATTACGTGTCATGTTCACGAACAGACAAACCTGAATTCTACCTCTGGAGCTTTACCTCCATCAGAGAGCAGCTCTGTGCTACAGCCTTCGTCCAGCACCACTTGGATGAAGCAGCTAATGTCCGGCGTGAATTTAAGTCGCACATGGAACCAGTCGTAGCGGCACCGACACACAAACCGGAGCAACGAGAACAGCAAAGAGTGAGAAAAGTAAGGGGGTAACCAGAAATAAGTGGACAGGAGGGACAGGAGTGAAAAGGCAGGTTGGTCTCTCAGCCCGAGAGGAAGCAGGCGCGACGGCGATGTTAGTGGACGCTGACAGCAGCCGAGGAGTCAGAGGGAACCAGCGTGGTCAGATGTTAGGATTTACGAGAGATAAATCACCAACTGTGTCATCATTTAATGTAGACAAACATGTGACTCTGGAGGGCAGGAAATCAATATTTAAAAATATTTACAAATTAGCCTGGATCTTCCCTCCCCCATTTAATTAATCTCACACCAATGAAATCAGTCATCATGACAGAAGTATACATGGTTGGAAGAGGTGCATTTTTCTGGCATTTAGGAGCTATTTTAATATTCAGTAACGTTTGAGTCAATATATTATAATCCAAACTGGACAATAAACTCTTGATTACGATGAGTTAATGGTTTAATGTTACATGAGATGACCGTCTCACGTCATGACTATTCAAAGGTCCGTCCGTACACGCAATCATCTAACCAGGCAGGGAAATACACTTCAACTTCACTTAATTTCACTGTGATATGAGCTCAACTTCCTGCTCAGGTGTATCAAGTAAAATTATTGTGTCTGTTCAGAGACAAAACTGTCTCACCAGAAAATAAGGTGAACTGGTCCCCAGTGAATCCCTGCGTGTAGCACTGAGGGGGTACAAACGGAACGTTCACGTAACGTTTGTCCATGCCAGCTGGCTGCTCTTACCGGGTGTCGTCGTGGGGTTAGTAGCTGGGCGGTTAGTGGTAGCAGCTGAGACAGCCGTTGTGCTGCTCGTTGTCGGCTGGGCTACAGGGGGAGTAAACAATCACAGGTCATCGATCAAAGCCAACACACTGCTGATATATGGTCAGGGAGAAACAGGAAACTCTTTAAACGACACTATGGGGACACAAACCTGACAACCTACAGTGTGGGGACATCACCCTGAAAACCTTCATTATTGGGACATCAAACTGAAAACATTATACAGACATCAACTTGACAGTCTACATTGTGGGGACATCAACCTGACAACCTATATTATAGGGACATAAGATAAAAACCTACACTGTGGGGACATCCGTTAATAGACAAAGAAAGGCTAGCTTGAAAAGAGTGGTTGTATTTCAGCTCTCCATGAAAACCTGACAATGGTGAAATGTGAACTTTGAGCCGGTGAGCTACCTTACCATTTGCTGCGCTACTTGATGAAGCAACGTTAGTGGCAGGAGATGCGGGGGTAGCAGCGCTGGTGGCGGTGGTGTTGGTAGTTTTAGGCACAGCTGATTAGCACAGTAAGGCAGCATGTCAGTCACACAAAACATACAGGCACACAACGCTAATGGGAGCAGCTCAGAGCGTGAAGTCAAAAAGACTTGATTCAGACAAAAAAAAGACATGTTGATCAAGGTTTTTCATAATTGGTACACAAACTTCGTTCCATCAAGTCTTGGACTTGAGTTGTAATCTCATGAATATGTCAGTGTTGTGATTGGTCACACTGAGAGTGCAGTTTTCAATCGTGAACACTCCTGTTCAGTTCAGCAAAATCTGGGACAAATTCACTGGTTGCAGTGATCTGTGAGTGAGACGGTGGCGAGATGCTGCTGGAAGCAGGAAAGCCGTGCAGCTGATAGAACTTACCTGACCAGGAGCTGAGGGGGGTTAGTGGCATGCTAGTGGTGGGGGTGGAGGACGGTGTGACGGAGGAGTGAACTGGAGACGACAAAGGAATCAGCAGATGGACCAGGCGATGGAAAACAGAAAAAGCTCAAAGTGACCAGGGGTCAGTAACGGGTTACATCAAATTACTTTCTGTTCTGTTTTTATTGGTATAATCTGATATTATTTATACAATAAAATTCTCACATGAATATACTCAAGTGTTCTATAAGTGTTATTATTTTCATACATTTCCCTCTCAAGCCAACAGTCGAGGCAGACATTCGCCCGCTGGACCCGGGTCCAGGTCTCTGCCGCACTTACGACTTAAGAGTTTGGTGCAGAGCTGCTCTACACGATGAGTCATCAGATGACTTCTTCTACTTATTTTAAATGAGCAGTTCTACTTTCTTTAAGTATTTTTAATGATATCAATAATGGAGTCAAGATGAATCCATTATTGAGTAAAAACAGATCATATCATTACGTATTAATGTTTGTATTATTGTTATTATTGTACATCAGCGCAGTTACAGAGTGTCCTCATCTGCCTCAATCAATGTCCGAGTTTATGCAACGCCAGGTGACGCGTACCGAACACGTTGCATCACTCCAAAATGAAAATGAAATGAGTTTCCTTTGCGCTGTTTTGGGGTCAAAATAAACATGAAAACGGAAACGCCATTAGACGTGTCATTTTCAAACACTGCTCCACAGTGGACGGAATTCAAACACACTGAGCTACACAGCGCCCCCTGTCTACTGCAGTTACGATGACGTGTCCACGCTCCTCTGAGGAGGGAACAAAAACGGAATCTGTCCGTCACAGCGAAGCTTCCACACACACACACACACACGATTAGACCCTGAAAAACTCATGCGAGGGCCTCTGGTCCGGCAGGAAACACACGTCCCGCCTCGTCCCTGAGGGAAGTCATGTGACAGCAGACATAGTTGCGGACAGGAAGACCAAAAACAGTGCATTCTGGGTAAAATTGGGTAAGACATCAAGTTGACCCTTCAGGGCTGTAAAAACTGGTTTTGTCCTGCTGCTCCGCCCCCTCGCCTCACCTGTAGATGGGCACCATCTCACTTCCTGTCCATTCCAGCGGCCATTTTAACCCTGTGCAGAATGTTCGGTCCATTTGACCTGAACTGGACTATTAATGATGGTTCTGAATCTCCAGCTGTGATTGGTTGAGCTGGTCCAGATGGAACAAACACTTTCCAGAGATTGAGGGTTCTGGCAGCAGGTCCGGGTGGATCTGTTTGCTGGAACACAAAACCTGGATTTGGTTGACTCTCTGGAGAAGATTCACAGCTGATTCCTCTGAAGCTACTGGAGTCTGAGCTGATTAATGGAACCGAGCCGACCACCTGCAGGCTCGGGTTCCACCAGAACGTGTGTCCTCTTCCTGATGCAGTTGAGATTCTTTCAGCAGTTTCAGTCGGCAGAAACGTTTGTACGCCATTCGCTTCACCGGTGTGATGTCAGGGCACACATTCTGACTGATGATGGACCCTGATCACCAGCAACAGCGCGGGAAGCTTCACATTCTGGCCTCAAGGTGCTGAAACGTGATCACACCTGATGATGGTCCACAGCTGGTCTTCAGCTTCTTCAATCAGCGCCACATCCAGTGGATTTGACAACATTGTTTCCAACAGTTTCCTGGATTTTGACTTGAATTTTTTCTTTTTAGTCATTTTAATTTCCTTTGAGACGCCTGATTCCATCAGTCGTTTGTTCTTCAGTCACCAATGTTTTTCTACCACTAAAAGAGCAAAAAGAACCCGACGTGAGATCGAACCAACACAAGACGAGAAGCTGCCGGTTTTCCATGTTCCTATCGTCTGTTCGGGATGTTGGGGAGGGTCCCAAACTCACAGAGCTTCCTGTTCTCTTGGTCTTACAGAGCTTCAGGGATGTCAGGAGACCCCCGACGCATCAGGACCACAGACACCTGCAACTGTGAAGCCCAACAACTCTGAGCAGAAGGTCGTCGGTTCGAGTCCTGCTGAGGTCACAGAGAAAACAGATCCGGACTCTCTGCGAATGCGTTTTAGTTTGGTTAGTTAGCTGGCTAACGTCTGCCACAACTGGCTCACACCTGCCACAGTTGCCAATACAAACACTACTGCGATGGTTTTTGTGTCGGGTATTGATCTCGGATTGAGAGTGTATCTATCCAGCAGGGGGCGCTGATTGATGTACAGAGATGTCAACCAAGCAGATGGAAAAAAATACACAAAAAAAAGAAAAAAGAAATACCAAGTGTAGAATAATAAACTGTAAAGGGGAAAATTTGACATAAAACACAAATAAATACATTTCAACATTAATAAATCACTAAATAAATTTAAAAAACAGAGGTTAAACATAAATATACATTCATGCAACATGTTACAGAGGAATTAATGCCTGAAGTTATTTCCAGTATCATGTTTTGTCTCGTGACATATTTATTTACTAAATCACTTCTTTGTTTATTTGTGTATACAGCTGATTTGACAGCTGTGTTGTTTGTTTTTCCTACCTGGGCAGCCCAGTCCAGGGGAGTCACAGCTGGTAGTGAGGGGGGTGTGGCTGGGTGGGGACTCACCTTGGGGGAGGAGGGGTTAATCAGTTAAAATGATGTCATTATGGGAGACGTTGACAAATTCACCGGTTTTAATGGATTAATGTTCAGTTACAGCAGAAATGTAACGACCGGTGGATCATTTTAAACTGAATTTATAAATACACATTAAATCTGCTTGTCTGAAGATGATATTTGGTTCTTACTGAGTCAATAAAACTTATGTAAATGTGACATTAAACCATCAGTTCGCCTGCAGTCTGAAAAAGGAAAAATGTACATATGTAAAAGCAAATTTGACTGCGATTTCATGTTCCAAAATGTGGAAAAATCTAAATTCAGCAGGTGGAATTCTGTGAAAAAGCTAATTTCACATGAGTCAGTCGTTCTATGTGGGGCTAGGCTGGGCTAAATGCTAACCTAAGTACGCTAACAGGTGCTGATACTTCGGATCTCACGTTAGTATGTTAGCATGGATATGTTTACTGACGAAGCTCAATTTAATATGTGCTGCTATGGTTAGTGGTTCGATTCCCGGGTCAGGGCCTTTCTGTGTGGAGTTTGCATGTTCTCCCTGTGTCTGCGTGACCCCGCCTTCGCCCCAAGATGCTGAGATAGGCTCCACCGCTAACAGGATAAGTGGTAGAAAATGGATGGATGGACGGTTAATGAAGCAAGTTACATTATGATGATGAAGTGCATAGAGCTGTTTCTGACCAATAAAAACCAAGCATCTCCACTTTTGACCATTTTTACTGTCCAAAGAGTCAAAATGTCCACATTCTTCCCAGTAGCTGCCAACGTCTACCACAGCCGGCTAATGTTTTCAACATTCATCTAATGTCTGCCACAGTCGGCTATGGCATGCTAACTAAGCTAACCTGCTAAGTGTAAGTGTGGGGAAATGGCAGTAATGATAGCGCCTCCACGCTGCCGACATCAGTCACATATCTGGAAATGTTGGTAAGAACTGCAGAGAATTTCATCCAGCAATCTTAATGCACATTAAAGATTTGCACACGAGTTTTGGTGCAACAGGTAACCGTCGAAGCAGGACCGTGAACTGTGAAGGATGTGCTCGACGGACAGAGATGAAAGAGGCGAACACACTGGTTACGCAGCCGTGGGCCCGGCGGCCACCTGGCGCCGTCAGCAGCCTCATTACACACCGAAGAGGACATAAAAATGGCCTCTTGTACTTCAGAGGAGCCTCGTAAAAACCAAACGACATGTTCAAAGTAAACAAAAACAAGCGCACCTCTGTGTGGAGACAAAATGACTGTTGGAGGAGAAAAACAAACACACATTTCAGTTTTAATTTGAGCTTCCACTCACTTATTAGCACAGCGCAGATGTCTCGCTGTCAGGATTCAATCAATGTTTTCTTTGATGTTCCTGAACCAAACAAACCTCGACAGAGATGCGTCGGGAGATTTTATACAGTTTCAGACATCAGCAAACGTCTCGAGAACAGCTGAGGGGGAATCGAGAGGCCAGCAGTTCACCCACTGATACCAGAATCTGAGCATCTGACCGCTACACTTCTCCATGCCGTCTGCGATTAATACCAGCAGGAAACACCGTCTTCAACTTCCTGCCACAGCCAGCCAAAGTCTGCCACAGCTAGCTAACATCTGCCACAGGCAGGCAAAGTGCCACAGCCAGCCAACGTCTGCCACAGCTACTTAATGCCTGCCACATCTAGTTAACATCTGCCATAGATAGCTAACATCTGCCACACATTGTCTCAGCGGATGTGAGATTAATGGTTGATATTTACGAGGAAACTGAGCAGCTTTCCTGAATTTACCAACTGAATCATAAAATCAGAAATCTCTGCCTGCTTGTTTGATCGAATCCCTGGAAACTATTTTGGCGTTTTGTGTCCTCGTCTTTAGCTTGTGCAGATTCCCTGATTCAATTCCCAGTTTTGTGACGGCTCAGAAGAACGCCTCCTCAACAAACATCCCTCAGCTGTAAAATTTCCATGATCCGTCCGGAAAGTCACGTAAAAGCGCAACATTTCGCAGTCCCTGCTGTGGTTTTATGTGTCCGAACTCTTCCGACAGCTCGTGACCCTGAACGACATCACTGTTAGCCAACGCTAACCCTCCCCACGGGACTATGAGGACACTTACCCATCAACACCCCTGATGATCAGGTGTTGAATTGAATTTTACAAAATCCCAAATATTATCTGTAAAAAAAAAAAGATGGCCGACATGAGAGCTCCCCCAAATCACCGCTGAAACACCTGGATTGCCCCCTGGTGGCCTCCTTCAGTACTGCCCAAAAACAATTGTTAAGTGTTCATTTTCTGATCAGTGATTTTGATTTGTAATTTTTATTATGGGTCCCTAATTCAACAGATCCAACGCAGCGTTCAACTTGTCAGGAGCAGAAATATTTTTAAAGAGATTTCATGCATCATGTCTCTGTTAGAGCAAGCAAAGGTAACACACACGCACATCAGCGGCTGTTATAAGCACTCACCACTAGATGGCGCAGTGGGAGTTAAGTGAATGCAATGAGGGTAGCAGACTGTGAAGAGAAGCACAGATTAGTGGACATCAGTCAGTGAAAACGTGGACAGGTTGGACACTTCAGAGAGAGAAAAACCCAATTATTGATTAAGAGATCAATTAGTCAACGAGCTGATAACAGGTGCAGAATGGGAGGCTGGTTAATGAGACAAACGGCTACCAGCGAGGCGTTTAACGATCCCTGACAGACTGAAGCTACGCTAACGCTTGTTGTCGTCAGGAAGGAGAAGAGAAAGGGCGTGTCGCCGCTGACCGTGAGCAGTTTCACAGAGGAACTGTTTCCTGTCGGATCACCACGCAGGCCAGCTAACGAAACTAACGAAGCTAACAAAGCTAACGAAGCTAACGCCTTCAAAAATTCCATCCTAATGTTTCCTTCTGAGCAGCACAGACAGAAAAACGGACGGTGAAATACGCCGTTACAACAGATGGTGGCGCCACAAGGCTGTTGCAGGAGATCATTACACGCTCTGAGAACCCAACCAGATGGAAAGACGCTGCCAGCGGCGTCCTGTTTTTCTCTTTATTTTCCTACTGCGAAGCCATTAGTCAGAGATGTTAGCGAAGCCTTTGCACTTTGTTTATATCAGCCTGTCCTCGAAAAACACACTGAACTATTTTAAGTTGAAATCCATATTTTCTGAGCGAGGAGCCGATTTTAAAAAATTTGAGAGTCACAACACGAGCGCTCGTGTCCATCTTTCAGGAAGTAAGTTAATCGAACTGCTTTCATCATGGAAAAATTTGTTTTGAGCAAATGAGTCAAAATTTTGTTGGTTCCAGCGTCTTAAATGGCTTTTCTTCGTCATTTCTGAGAGTAAATGAAGAGTCTTTGTGTTTTTAGCTGTTGGTTGGAGTAAAGAAGCAATTTGAAGACGTCACTTTGAGCTCTGAAAAACATGTTTTTATGAGTTTATAGAGTAACTGATGGGCAGATTAATGGATGAATGTAACCGTTTTAGTTGACGGTTCCGCTGTCAATTCTAAAATAAGAACCGGTATCGTTCCCCCAGATGTTCCTGCTCTGCGCAGCCTCCCTCTGCTCATTCAAACATCCTCAACCACTCCTGACCCAGGACGGTGACTACATCTCCATTGCTCTAATCTTAACAATTTTAGACCTATTTCTAAACGTCCATTTTCCGCCAGGATTTTAGAAAAGGTCTTAGCAGAACAACCGCTCGCTTTTCTGCACTGGAACAGCATTTTGGAGAAATTTCAGTGTGGTTTTAGAAAAGATCTTAATACAGAAAATGCCTTGCGTAAGGCGTTAAATGACTTATTGCTGACGCCGGATGCTGGCCAAGTCCAGTCTTGTTCTTCTCGATCTCAGTGCAGCTTTGCATACTATTGACAAACGTTCTCTTGGACTCTTTGGCATCCTGGGTCGGTACTGCACTAGTTCTCTCATTCCCTTAAAAGCAGGCGGTTGTTTGTGCCCCAAGGGTCGATTTTGGGTCCTATTCTCTTCTCTCTCTACGCGCCCCCCCTTGGTCATTTATTCACAGGCTCAATGTAAAGTTACATTTTTATGCCGACGACACTTATCAGATTTATCTCAGTTGTGATCCGTCTGACATTTCTCACACTACTACCACTCTGCTGCCTAGGGTTAGTGGTTACCTTAACCTTACCTACACAACTTCCTCTGACCGAACCCCGAGAAGACGGATCATCAGGAAAGGGAAGTTTTCTGGCTTCCCTGCACCGGCTACCGCTTGTGTTTAGAATTGATAATAGGATTTTATGGATGTCCTGCAAAGCCGTGTCCGGCCTCGCCCCAACCTACCTGTCTGAGCTTCCCGCTGGCTCGGGTCCTCCAAGGCGTCACTTCCTACCGTAACCGGATCTAATCCTGTTACCGGACATTCCCAGAGCCTTTACATCATGTGTGCACGTTGTAATGCTGCTTCAAAAGGTGCTATTCAAATACAGTTTGGCCTGTTTCTCCTTCAAAACATCCACGTCCGCTGTTACCTGCACTACCTCTGGATGTTTATTTGCATTATTATGTTGTTGCGCTGTGTCTGGGCTCAGGTTGCAGAGACTTTATGGACCCAACGTGTTTGAAGGGTCCACCTGGACAAAGCTAAAAACTCCTGATTTAATGGCAGTCTGTGAAGTCTCTGAAGACCAGAACGGAGTCTGTGTCTTTTATTTAAACAACTGGAGTCAGAACCATGAACCAGCTTCCGGGTTTTCTGCTCCAAACCTCAGCACGCTGGAGCTGCTGTGACACAAGAATGAATGCTCACAACTGCTGTGTACACGTGTGTGTGTGTGGGGAACTGGCAGGAATTTTCACTGAAACCACTGTAACCTCCTGTGGCTACACACTCATCTACAGCCTTCATAAAAAATAAGTACTACCCCCCCCTCACACACACACACACACACACACACACACACACACCCTTTCATGGCTGCAGACCTGGTATCAGGTTTATTAAGTGTGTCTGTGGCTTTACGTGTGTGTGTGTGTGAGTTGTATGCTTTTCAGATGTTTGTGTACTAATAAACAAAGGAAAAAAATAAGGAATAATGAAGCGACATGTAATTTGATTTGAGATCACACACACTCGTCCATGCTGGTGTGTGTGCAGATTTTTCAGCCAGCTGGGTTTTAAACTCTCTGCAGGAACCAGGAAGACAGTCGGTCTGCAACCAAACTCGAGGCTGGACTCAATTAACTCAAAATGTCTGGTTTAGATTTTTCACCCTGATAACGAAACACACCGAGTTCCTGAGTGTGTCCGTGTTGTTTTTCAGGATATTTACTTGTTCTGCGATGTTTTACTGACATTATTTACTACTAAATATCAGTAAAATTCAGGCCTATGAAAGGCCTGAAACACTTTAGGGAAGAAAAAATTAAAAGATAAGTACAATATAAAAATGAGAAGAAATAACTGTGGCATCAGAAAAAAAATTTGATTTAATTAATGTGCGGCTTTGAAAACAATAAATTTAGCTTATTGTAGTAAAACATAAGCGGAATTTGAAGGTACTTCCAAAAACATATCAAGCAGCGAATCAGCAGAGTCCCTGCAGTGATGACACCGTCTGTCCTGTGATTATCTCTAGATGAAACTTCAATGACTGTTAGCTCAGTTAGCGATGGAGCTAGTGGCCCTACAGCGGACCGAAGTCTGCCTGAATCCTGAAGGGAAACCAGACTGGGCGGGGACACAGCCTCTGAGAGCGGTACAGAGGGGATTTACAGACGGTGAAGCAGCACAACAGCCAGAGACAGTCGACCATCATGAAAACAGATGTCAGAATATTTTTTCTGGACATTTTTACTTTTTAGACTAAATGCCAAGAGAAGCGGACGTTCCTCTCGTATACGTCTCCCAGCTGAAACTACGGGGGCTCTTGGACCACCTGTAGTGGTACAGAGTGGTATTACAGGACAGGACGGGCCGGGCTAACCTCAGTAGATATCTCGGAATCGCGGCAGATACGTGTCTTTGACATCGTCAAAACTGCTGTTTCTCACAATATGTTGATGATGTTATCTTATTTTTTTTCAAAGTTTTAAGAATCTAGACAACATGGTGGCATGTTGGTGCTCCTGATATTACCACTTCTGGTGTGTCTGTTAGCGTCATGTTTCCTCACAGTTCTGAGGTCAGCCTGCGGATCACTTCCTGTACTCACTGCAGCTGAGCGTGGTGTCCGTCTGGGCCAGACTGCTCGGGATGGTCCAGTGGCTGTTGTCCCAGTCGATGACGTTCCCGACCGCATCGCAGTTCAACGCGTGGAGTTGATGCACCGTCATGGCGTAGTCCCACAGCCGGAGGTTGTAGATGTTTCCATCAAAGCTATGCTGACCTTAAAGCAACAGATAAAACCCCTTCATCCATATGAACACGTTTTCTCAGGATGTTTCACGTCAAACAGTTTTAGGAATCCTGGGTTTATTCCTGTATGTCTTCAAACCATGTCAGCAGTGTAGGAGGGGCAGACCTCTGACTAACCATCGCTGATGTCCAGACTGAAATATCTCGTCTGAAAGGGTGAGATGATGAGTACTGAGGTTATTCACTCCCCACTGCCAATACAGTTTAGGTGTTTGATCACTGAAACCGCTGAAGAAAGTGGAGACTTGTTTTAAAATTAATTTGTTTTAAAAGATGCCTTTTACATCCTTTTTAAGCCCCAAAAATGACCTTAAGTGCAAAGCTAGTAGTTTAACAATCAAGTTTTGATAATCAATGCAAGACAGGATCGACCAGACGTCAGGTTTTTCTTCTACCTGCAGGTTGTATCACTTCTTATCTGGTCAAGGCAGACGGCCCCCGACATAGAGATGGTTCTGCTCTGAGGTTTCTGCCTTCCAAGCAAAGGTTTCATATTTCCTAATCCTACATTTTATATCTTGACTAAGACAGGACTGCTTATAGTGTAAAATGGTGTTAAAGTCAAGGCAGATGACCCCCCAGCTAGAGATGGTTCTGCTCCCGAGGTTCCTGCCTTCCTCGCCACTGATGCAAACTGCTTGGTCATGGGAGGAATGTTGGGTCTCTCTTAATCAACAACTAAATTAATTGATAATTAAATGGTCCAGACCTGCTTTGCATGATGTCATCAGATGACTTTCTGTCATTATTAAAAATGGAAAATTACCACCAGGTGGCTAAATGTCTCAGTGAGTCATAGACAGTGAAAGTAAGGTGGTCGATCAAGACGAAGGGCTTGGCTGGTTCTTGTGGTAATATCACTATACTGAAACCCCACAATATGTAATCTCACAGTGATTTTGACCTCCAAACTTTAACCAAGTCAACCTCGGGTCCAAATGTTGGTTTGTGCCAATTATACCCTAAATGGATTCTTAAGATATTTAGCTCACAAGATTTGAGGTCACTGATCCAAGGCTTTGATCTGAGTTTGTTTCACACTTACAAGTGAGGCCCACATGAGGCTGTTGTTGCCTTGACCTTTGACCTCCAAAATCTAATCAGTTCATCCGGTCAGAATGGACATTTGGGCAAAATTTGAAGAAAATCCCTCCAAGTGTCCCTGAGAAATCACCTGACTGATGAAAGGATGTAGACCGGACGGACCCAGAACAATTACACCCCGGCTCTGCTATCACCAGCGCAGAGGCTTTAAAGACGGACACGACTCGTCTAGTGTTGCCTGCGCACGTGTTTGGGCTTATTCATCCTCTTCAGATGGACTGCATGCGAACAGCGACAGTGAAGATTAGAGAATAAAGTCTCTCTTAATCAAGTTGGGTTCTCTGGGCTTCTGAAGACACTTTGGTATTTCTGTCGTTTTTTGTAACTTTTAGAAAAATCTCCAGCTTGTTCATTAAGACGGCACGCGACACTGCAGGACGTATCAAACAGACGCTCGCCGATCATTAACCTGCACATATGATTAAAACAATGAAACTTGCCTCCTAACCGGAAGCGGCCAGAACCCGGCACAGAGTGCCCGGTGGAGGTGGAGCAGGTTTTGTTTCTGTAGCTTCCATCGAAGTAAACGGCCACCTGGCCGTTGGTGGACGTCCAGAGGACACAGAACGGCTTCATGGAGGAAGTGAAGTCGTTGGAGGAGATGATGGGATCGATGGAGCAGGAAACCTTGTCGACGATCAGCTGCATGCCGTTCTGGTTGGCGCCAAAACTCAACGCCACGGTGTTGCTGTTGTCGTAGTAGGTGAAGATCCACTCTTTCTGTCCGGGAGCCAAGAGAATCGCAGAGATTACCGCAAAATACCACAAGTGGACTTGATGTGTCAGGGGCAGAACGCCAGCGTGACCGCAGGCACATCGGTACCTGTTTGGTGTTGGTGCGCTCCACCTCGAAGCACACAGTCAGCTGACTGAGCGTCGGCATGGAAACAGAGCTGGACACCTTAGTGAATTGGCTGTAGCCACCGGCGATGCGAACCTTCTGGTTCCTGAGAGCCACGGCAACTGGAGAGATGGATGATGAAAAGAAAAGAAGGCAAGAAGAGGAGTGGAGAAAAATTTTTGATGAAAGTGCACAAAGGCAGGAAGGAAACGGAAAGAAAAGGAGGAAAATGTGAGCAAAATAAGAGGAGTTTGGGAGAATAAAAGGTGAAACAGAAGAATGAAGAGACAATGAGGACAACACAGAAGAAAACAAATCAGACATTTCATCAATAGGCGTCTAATTTTAAATCTGATCCAAACAACTGATAATATGAAAAAAATCGAAAAGAATAATGTAAAAATGTGACTTTGGTTTTGGGCTGAACTATCACAAAATACACACTCGACAACCACATGAAGTACGATGAACGTGGCTCGTTCATTTGCCTCTCAGCTGAGCGACTGTGGTCGGAGCTGCTGCTCGAGGTCAACAAACCAACAACCAGCTGTAACACAACATGTTCGATTCCTCCGGCCTCCCCCAGACCTACCGTGTCGGAAGCTAACATTGAACCCCTTCTTCTGCACGCTGAAGTCAGAGGTAAAGGACAGCTCCATCACGTTCCCTGTCGAGTTCAGCGTCAGACCGCTAGCCGTCAGACCGCAGAACTTGACGTCCGTGCTTCCCGTGTTTACCATGACCCAGTCGTACATGCAGGCCGGCGCCTCTTCCAGGTCGAAGTCGAGGAAGGAGAGCTGGATGATGAAGCCAGGGGGCGCCTGCATGGTCCACTTACAGGCCTGCGAGTTCGGGTATTTCTGGGGGTAACAGGGTGACGTGAACTCCCCCTGGGCCTCCGTCAGCACTGCGATACAGTAGGAGGAGCTGCAGCCAAGCACTGAAGGTGAGGGCAGGATGGTCAGTTCATGGACTTCGAAACAGGGACAACCTCCACTGAAGATGTTAAGACAGAGTGAGGTAGAAGATGAAGATGTGAGGAGACAGAGCAGAAGAGGACAGGACCCATAAAAAGAGGTAGGAGAAGAGACATGAGGTCACAGTGCTACCGTTAGGAGTCACAGTCGAGTATGGAACAAAGAGCATCCGGGTTAGCAGGGAATCAAGACCGGAGAAGACGAGCACTTTCAAGAAGAATACAAAGATGCTTAAGATTCAAAGGACAGATCAAAACTTTTGGTTTTGAAGGGGGGAAACGAGCAGAAATGTTTAGGAATCAATCAATCAATCAATGAAAGCCGGGGGGCCAATCAGCAATGTGTCTAGGTTCAGGTTTTAGACAGAAAACATGCACATGCAGAAAAAGCCAGCAAAGATCGAACATTCACATCCTGCGACGTGGCCCAGTTTGAACCTCACTGAGGCTCTGACTGACCGAGCCTGAACCTCACTGAGGCTCTGACTGACCGAACCTGAACCTCACTGAGGCTCCGACTGGCCGAGCCTGAACCTCACTGAGGCTCTGACTGACCGAACCTGAACCTCACTGAGGCTCCGACTGGCCGAGTCTGAATCGCACTGAGGCTCCGACTGACCGAGTCTGAATCGCACTGAGGCTCCGACTGGCCGAGTCTGAATCGCACTGAGGCTCCGACTGGCCGAGTCTGAATCGCACTGAGGCTCCGACTGACCGAGTCTGAATCGCACTGAGGCTCCGACTGGCCGAGTCTGAACCTCACTGAGACTGAATCCGAACCTGAAACTCACTAAGATTGAGTGTGAATCTCACTGAGGCACTGTTGGCCTCTCAGCTTTTCCACAAACAAACATAAAAAGCTGGTTTGTCAGTTCGACTTCTTCTCTTTCATCATTTTTAATAAGTGGAAAGAAGAGCCATCGCTCCAAAAAAAAAAAAAAAGAAACAGACAAGTGACTGAAATGGAAAGTGGAAAGAACGGCCGTCTCTCACTCTCAGGGTAACAATGGCCTCTGTTGAGGAGGCCAAAACCGCAGCCAGCGCACTGAAATGTCACAATCTGCAGCCTGTGTGTGTGAGACACCTTCTGTTTCTGTGTTTAACCCTTCATTCAGCATCATTCATCAGGAACACGTTCCACCACAGAACCCAAATGTAACCTCTATTGGTGGGGATGTTCTCACTCTACACATATTTTCAATAATCCTGGCATAAATCTGACCCTCATGAACAGCATCACGTGTGAAAACTCGACCTTTATTGTGAAGAAGATCTCGTCATTTCCTGCAGAATGAAAAAAACTGCAGGACAGATTCAGCAGCAGAAATCTGAATTTTCTGGTTCGCTTTATAATCAACCTGATTGTACTGTAGCTCCAACACTCTGCCTGTGTATCAGTTGTTGTGTTCATTAAAATTTCACCTGTCACTTCCAATCTGTCTCACGTCAATTTAACCAAACTTCGCAAATGCACATGAAAATCCCTGTAAACTTCGAACACAAACTCCCCCAGATTCCAACGTTTCCACTCGGAGGTTGTGGACCAAACGCTCTGCCATTAAAGTTGTTCAGCGAGAAACGTTTGGAACATTTGGACACAACATCAAACAGCATAAGAGGCCGTTTTCCCACTAATGGAAAACTAGAAGCAGCCGCATGCTCAAACACAAAAACACGCACATAACATAGACACGTATACACACACACGCACACGCACACACACACACACGCCGTGTCGGGCGAGCAGCGGTTTGGGGGGAAGCGGGTCAGGTGATCGTTGTGTCGTCAGGGTCATGGACATTTCTGCCCCGCCCACGAAAAACCGCCGGACGCCTTTTTTGCTCACGGTGCCGAGAGGAGAAAAGGGTTTCTGGTGGGGTTTGTTGCCACCTACTGTATGTCGATGAACCGCGGAAACGCTAATAACATGAGGAAGCAATGACAGTAAAAGTGCGGAGACATGTGAGACCTGCTGGGTTGAGATGAAGTCCTGTGAATGGATGAAATGCTGTCTTAGAAGGCTTCGCTTCCTCGGGGTGGGGGGCTGCCTGGCACCGAGAGTCTGAACCACACTGACTCTGTGGTTCAGACTCAGACTCTAAACGCCGCTGACGTTCAGTCATGTTAATGCAGAAAATCCCACATTGTTAGTTTTCTGTCGGCCTCCTGGGTGGAGTCTCGTCATCTGAAACCAACAGGCAGAACGAGACGCTGTTTTTAATGTAGAACCTCTGGTCTCAGGTCAGCGATGAAGTATGTTAATAGGTAGGCGGGGCTTGTTACCTTGGAAGCAGAAAGGCACCGGCAGGGAAACAGATGTCGCTCTCCCGGCGGCGAGCAGCCTTTTCTCAAACAGTCTGGCCACTTTGTGTGATGAACAACAGGAAATTCTGGATGTCCTGCTTGGTTTTTCCGGGTTCTTCCTCCACTTTGTTAGAGGGAAACACTGCTAACGTAGCTGCAACAGTCGGGCTGCGCCGCCCACCGGAAACACGTCTGTAATGAGCTCACCGTTTCCGAGCGTGGCGACCCGAACCGAGGTGAACCGGACCGCCGGGTGGAAACGTGACTAAAGAACAGCAACGATCCAAACGCGATGATGTCGTTTTTCAGTTGAAACAGATGTTTACCTCACAGCGATGAGTGCAAGCGGGAGAGTAAGTGGACTCAGAGTGTTTGTAGGAGCGAGCGGTGGTGCTTGGACACAGAATCGGCCCTGAAGGTGGTCGGCGATCCTTAACGTGACGCGGCCCAAGCTCAGCCGCAGCAAAAAGGCGAAGTCAGGAGGAGGGGAGAATACGTTTCCATCTATCAGATATGTGAAAAGTCGGCCGGTGTCTCTGTAAACACATTTGTAAAGTCCGGCCGCTTGTTTTGTGCTTCTGGTGCCATACCAAACCGGTTCTGGTCTCTCCTCTGGACCTGGTTGTATGGCTGCTGGACGGGGAAACTGGTGCCGGAGTAGCACCATCATGGAGCATGGTATCGGTCCTTCCTCTCCTCCCCTGATGCTGCTCGTCACCCTCTTCTTTCCCTCCACCTTCTCCTCTGGTTTTCTGCTGGTTCCCCCTGTGTGTGTGTGTGTTGGCACTGAGAGGAGGAGTAAGTCACACCTGGCCATGATGATGGAGAGGAAACAAGGAAGTGGGGGGAGGAAGGAGGAAGCGAGATAATCCTACCACCATAACGCATCGCTGTGGTTGAGCTGCATTGTGGGTAATGCAGGTGTTAGGAATAAGGGTTAGGGTAACGAACCCATCCCTAACCTCTGCTGGGTTCTGCTGCCAGTGTGAGTGTGTGTATGTATGTGTGTTTGGGTGTGCATGCATGTGTGTGTGTGTGTGTGCGTGCATGTGTTTGTTAGTGTGTGTGCATGTGTATGCGAAACGTCTTCAAACAAGATAAGAAGTCCAGTTGCTTCCTACTAAACACTCCGAGATCATGTGTATGTGTGTGTTTGTGTATGTGTGTTTGCTTGTGTGTGTGTGTTTGTGTGTGTGTTTGTTTGTGTGTCGCTGAACACCAGTTTAAAGGTTGAGGCCTTCAGGCGTCACAGGTCTGTTGGCTCTTCTCTCTTTGGGCCGTCAGCAGTTGGCCTGCACAATGAGCACAAACGGTACCTTGGACCAATCACCAGTAACCCATGAGCCGATCCGGAACGGGCCGGGTGGTTTGAACAAATGTGTTCATGGAAACAAAACCAGGTGACCGAAGGCTAAACATGGTGAAATTCAAACTTCTTTGACCCGAAACATCACCAGAACTTAACGGAGCATTTTGTCAGACGTTCCTGGGCTGTGAAATACGGGCTACCAACCTAAAGCACCGGTTTCTGATGCCCCAGGTGTTTATTTTACACCACTTCGGGGGCTTGTTGAGGGTCTACAGCCGCGGCTCCACACAGCAGCCCAACACCCGTCCGGTCCAATGGAGAGCTGCCGACAAGCGAAAGCAGCCTGTTGAAAGACGGCAGCTCCCACACGGAGGAGTGAAGGCAGTCCCACTACAACGCCAACTTGTGCTCGGGACACGGGCGCCGAACAAAAGCTCCCTGTTGTCCGGCTGACGTGGGAGCTCGCTGCACTTCAGCGGCGAGAAGCAGCCGTCAGCGAGGAACGAGCGAAGGGGGACAAAGGCTGTTAACATCATTCTGTATCTGCCGCCGCTCAGGGTTCCACGATCACACCAACGTAGTAATGACGGACGCTGCGAGGACACACATCAAACACCACAAATACACACAAAACCAGCAGGAGACGCATGGAAGCAAATGATCTCCTCATCGTTTCGGTTGGCGTAGGTGGGACTAAAGATGTTTTTCATACTTGATGTCAGAAAATGCTCAAAATCATGGCAGAGACCAGCGGGGACAGAAATAAGGATGTTTGGTCTGTTTATTACAGCTTTTAACACATTCTGACAGGATAACTCAACTACGTGGTTTAAATAAAATATAGAAGTGAAGGTCATCTGCATAGTGGTGATATGAAATCCGGTTAAAGTGCTGACAATCCCGACACGTTCCAGAGGACCTGTTCCCTTGGCAACATGGACACTATAGAAACACAGAGCCAAAGTTAGCGAGAGTAGTCGTGCAGTACTCGGTAGAACATCGGACCCCGAGCGAGTACGAACACCGGCCCACGTTTAACACGTCTACCGCGGAGCCGCGAGAGTGATCTCATCTGCATCCTATTCTTGAATAGGTTGATTAATTGTGCACAAACACTCGGAGAAGAGTCAACCAGCTCTGCAACGCTTCACATTAGCTTGTGAGGGAGTTTAACACCACCGCTAGCGACAATTAGGAGGAATACATTTAGAAAACAGGGTAAGGGGTCGTTTTCAGAACTGAAGCCTCAGACTCCCTCCGCTCTCCTTCCTGCCAAATACCTTCATCTGCACGCTGGCTGGACCAAACTCCAAGGGATGGAACAGTGTCTTTGTGGGCAGTTAAATTAAACTTCAAATTTCAAACAAGACATAACGTCAGCGGTTTGGTGTTGAACATCTTTACAAGCTGGAACTGTTGTTTACTGAGACAAACTGTAACTTTCACTCGCCTGAAGTGACCACGACACTCACAACATCGCAAACAGGGTCTGTAATGTGGAGGTCAGCTACGATGCTACGGCGGCTAACCTTTTGCATCTGTTCCTTCAAAGTCAACAACCTCCTGACTGTTTACAGCGTAGCGTCCAGGTCGAGAAGCCACATGACAGCATTTCACTGGGAATACATCACAAACTAGAGCGCCGACCCGGGAATAACGTTTCCACCGCAGCCTAGCTGACCTGCGACCACATCCTGCTGCACTGGACGGTCGGATGTGGGCCGGGGGCGCTGGGATTCGTGACTAGTGTGAACGCTGTATCTGGGTCACAACATAGTGGTCCGGACGGATGGGGTCAAAAGGAGAACTGGGCGCCATCATCGTTCACGCTGTCCTTCACACCAAGTCGTAACACATCGGCTGGACCAAAAGACCAGCGTGTCCCAAGACTTCGACCGACCGATGCACCACGACAGGAGTTCACCTGTAACATCCACGTTTGGAGACAGACATATCTGGACGTCCCCCTGGTGGCTGCCAGCTGAAGAGGTCATAAGCTCCTCCCCCTCCATGTTAGCAGATGGGCCAAACTAAAACTGTAAACTAAGAAATAATGGTGGTTTCCATCCCATCATCGTGTGAGGATGGATCTTCATTTTTGGACCCTGGCAGATCTCCATCAGATCTGGAGCTGAGCAGCATTTTCAGATGCCACCAGGTGGCGATATACAACAGGCTCGTTTAATAAATGTTCAGGCTTCATCTGGGTTCAGAACCCAGGACCTCAAACACTCTCTCTGCCACAGGTGTTCAAACTCCTCCTCTCCTCATCCTCGTGTCTTTCACGAGCAGATGATCGAGGCGGCATCTGAGGAGGAGGAGGTGATGAACGGTTCATTTCAGATGATTTCAGGGCTGCAGGAGCCGCGTCAGTCATCTGTTCTGATTAAAGCAGTGAAAAGTGAAGAAACGCTGGCTGTTCTGATGCCCGTCGAGGCTCCAAACTGTCACGCTTCTTCTTTTACGGTTTCTCCTGCGGTGGACTGAACAACGATGTAAAATTCATTACATTCAAATGAAAAAAACAGCAGAGCTGACGTCAGAAAACACGTTGATCATTTGATTTCTCATTTTACAGATCAATACATGTGTTAGATGTTTGATCAGAGGATCCGTATCACTGTCACGCCTCAATATCAAGTCATAAAACTAGCACTTAATTAGCTAAGCGCAGCACAACGACTGGAAGCGAAGAGGAAACGCTAGCCTAGCTCCAATGCTAACGCCTACAGATTGGAAAGAGCGTGTGCGGTGACTTTACGTCACAGTAACGCCACATCTGATTAGAATCAGATATATTCTATTGATCGACACGGGGGAAGACTGGTAGAGGACGTTTCACGGCAGACAGGAAGTTTCTCTCCACGGACACAGCAGAAAAAGGGGCCGGCTTCTGTCAGCTGTCGGCTGTGATCGGCTTACGTGCAGCTACGCTATCAGAAAATGAAGAGGTTGAACTCTTTCTGTCACCATGGAGATTAGAAAAGAGAGAGAAACCAGCCAAAAGAGCAGTGAGAAGAAAAAAAAGAGAAGGAAAAGACGGCAGGCTGGTTGGTACACGCCCACATGATGTCATAAAGTATGTCTGAACAGCCCCTCCCGCCTCTCTCCAGAGGACGAGGACGAAGAGCAGGAGCAGGAGGAGGAGGAGGAGTGCAGACGCTCCACGACTTCATCCAGTGTTGACAACAGTCTCACGGCACACCACTGAACTGTGGTTCTGAAACATGATATGACATGTTTTTGTGGGCGGGGCTCACTGATTACTGGTCAAAACAACTGGATTGACTGATTTTGGTGAAAGTAGATCATATTTTAAGATTGAGTTTCCCGATGAACGGTTACTGTGGCCGAACAGTGAACGCTAACTGATGCTTACTGATGCTAAGTGTAGTGGGCTCAGAGACCGAACACAGCCTCCGAGGCGACCTGACGCCAGTTTGACGACAGGGAGACCGGCACCGAGGTGGTTTAGGAGGTTCTGGTGGGCAGACCAGTGACTTCTTGTTGCTGACAGTTAGCGTTAGCTCCGTTAGCAACGCGGAGTTCTCAAGCTAACTCTGTCAGGTCAGCTTGTCAGCTGATTGCATGTGTCATCGGCAGGTGGGCGAGAACTTGAGTCCACAGCTCCCCAAAAAGTGAAACCAAAATCTGGATGCCCCCTTGTGGTCAGCTGCAAAATAGCTCCTAAAGTCCTCCCCCTCCATGTAAGCAGATGGGGCAGGCAAACACACACACACACACACACACACACACACACACACACACACACACACATGGGAACTTTACAAGTGTGTGTGGACGGTTTGGCCTGAAGCTGCCGCTCGGGAACGGAAAATGAATTAAACAAACACACACTTTGCAGGTTAACGAGTGTTTCTGGAATGAAAGTGACTCGTTTTTACACAAACATGTGGACAGAAGTCTGTGGACACCCCCTGACCAGTGAATAAATGAGCCATCAATTACTGACAGAGAAATCGATTATTGTAACAAACAAGCCATCAGCTGAATGTAATCAAACTAATCAATCATCCATCGAACAAACGACTGACAAACCACCTGATCAACAGATCAATCAAACAGAAGTATGGAGACATACATGGAATGATAAAGGAAGAGACTGATTGATCTTTTAATCTATCAGTCAATCATCAAATAACTCTGAAGCAACACTGATTCAACTTCCCGTTCACATGAAAATGCAACAAATGACAAAAGTCGGCAGCGTTTTTCTGATCAAAGAACGAGACTTTCAGAGAAAACTCCAAAATAAATGCACGACGAGCAGCAAACGGTTCAGCGAGACTTCAAAATAAAAGCAGCGGACGATGATGACAGGATGAAGAGCACGACTGACAGTTCATGGACGACTCCTTCTGAGGTTCTGCTAATGGCAGCACGTGTTTTTGAGGAGGAGGAGGTGGAAAGAGAGAGAGAGAGAGAGAGAGAGAGAGAGAGAGAGAGAGAGAAGGAGAACAAGAGCAAACAGGAAACCAGCACATGGAAGAAGGAAATCACATTAATCAGTGCTGTCAGACGAGAACGCTGCATCTCCGTCAGGACTGAAAACACACAAAGAGCTTTTCTACAAGTTTCCAGGATGGTTTTCATCTTCAGGGAGATTCAGCTGGAGCGAGAAATGCAGCGTTTCATTCCGACAGCAGCAGAATGAGTCAACAAAAACACGACCGGCTGCTGATGAGCGTCTGCTGTCCTGTCACAGCCCAATATTATTATTATTTACATTTACATTTATTCGGTCTGAATCGTTTGACGTTGTCCTACACTTTTTCCTCAGCTGTCTAGCTGCTGTTTTAGCATTAACAGCTAGCATATGTGCGGGCGGAGCCTATGTCGGACGGGTTGGTTCGTTTCATCACATCGGCTCATTCAGAGACAATAATCAGACGCCGTTGAGACGCCTTCCTACCGTTCCTGTGCAGGTTCATCCACAGCAGGACGACTGCGACCACGTGACGGAGCCTCCACCTCCCTCCGCCAGCTCCTCCTCCGCCTGTACACGACCTCCTGCAGTAACAGGTGGGGGAGGGTCAGTCAAACATGTGACAGCTTGTTTACACCTGATGCTAACGCTAACAGGCTCAACACACACAACTAAAATATACTTAAACTAAAAGATGGCCGACGCCCCCAAAGACTAAAACCCTAACATCTGGCTGCAGTACAGCTCATAAGCCCCTCCCCTTCCATGTTAGCAGATGGGCCCAACTACAAACTCAAAGTCTCCCAATATGGTTTCTGTTATTTTGGGTTTTTATCAAATGATGTTTGTTGTAGTGTTCGGTTTGACTTATTTGAGGATGTAAAAATGCTGTGGCTCCGCCCCCAATCACTAGTACACAGTTTCTGCCTCTAAATGACGTCACCGGCACAAGATGGCAGCGTTCGTTTCAGGATATTTTGGTTCCATCTGCGTACAGGGGGTGGAAGTGGAGATATGGCAGCCATCTTTGTTTAGGTCACAACTGTATATAGAGCAAGCCAGTAAATAATTAGTATTTAGCCTTTAGCTAAAGGCTGAAACAGGCTGACAGGCTGCAGAGGCGATGAATCAGAGCCCACAGCTGCTAAAAGAGGGCTGAAGAGCTGATTGGTCAGGTAAAGGGATAGTTAGCATGCTAGCCAGCCTGTGTGATGTTTTACAATGAAACCTGCAGCCTCCAGTAAACAGCTGGTCATCTCATGTGGGCGGGGTCACTTAAATTCAGTCGACTCGTAAACCAGGATTAACCAGAATTCAACCAGGAGGTAACCAGGATGTAAACCAAAAGGATGTGGTCCTGCCTGATATCTCCTGGCCACATTAGGGCAGGAGATCCTTGGATTTGGATCCTAGTCTGGATTACAATGAGTTCTGGACCAACATACTGTACCCACAATGCATCTGGATTTATAGACTCATACAAACTCAAACATTCTTAGTAAACTGTTATCATCATGTTGTTGTTCTGTACAAGTGACATCTGTGTCACGTCTGTCCGTCCCAGGAAGAAGGATCCTCCTGCTTCTTCCTGAGGTTTCTTATTTTCCCTGTTCAGGGTTTATTAAGTGTTTCCTCACCCGGTTTGAGGGTCTGAGGGCAGAGGATGTCACATCTGTACAGTTTGTCAAAGCCCAGTGAGATAATGTGTAAATTGTGATTTACAAAAGGGAGGATCTCTTCTTCTCTGTAAATCAATTAAAATATGTTGTTTTGATGCCATAGTTTCACAGTGCAGTACTGCGTGTATAGTACTGCCTGAATCTGCCCCGGCGTGCTCCCACCGTGGCGGCGGCTCATTAGCATTAAAGCGCTCAGATTGGTGTAATTTTGCAGCTGCTGACATTCAAGAAAACTCGACTCTTTGTGGACTCGCGCGTCCCTTCCCCTCCCCCGCATGCGAGGGAACTATGAGGTCAGCGAACCGGCCGCATCACGGACGCAAACATGGGCGGATTCATGTGTCTGTGGACGCACGTTCTGGGGACGCCACAGCGCGGACCGCTTCAGGCCGCAGGACTGGGATGGGCCTCGTCACGCCTGTGGGCGGAGTCCTACACTGCTCCTCCTCTGACCACGCCCACTCACCGCACATCACGGTGAAGGAAAATGAAGAGGAGCGACTGGTCTGCGAGTGAAAGACGATGACGACGATGATGATGAAATGTAACAAGAACTAACTGGACGCTAAAGAATTAGCACTAATGCTAACTGGGTGACAAACGAATAATAATCACATAATAATAATAATAATCCAGCCTGATTCTTTACATTCTGTAAATGTTAAATATTAAATACAGTAATGTGAACTTTGTTAAAAAAAACTGTTTACATTTGGCATTCACCCGTTTTCTTATTTCAATCCTGAAATCAGGTCACGTGACGAAGACTGACTATAAACAACAGGAGGCGAAAACAAGTCAGGCAACGTGTAGTAAAATCCTGTTAGCATTACAGAGGACTTTAAAGCTGCGGCCACCAGGGGGCAGAAAAACACATCGCTCTCATCCGACCCTAGCCCGTTTGTGACTCAGAACCACGACGGAACATCTGAACTAGCGGCAGAAACAGGCTGAAAGGCGACGAGTCACAGTTAGCATGCTAGCCAGGCGGACAGAAGGTAAACACGCGCGTTGTTCAGCCACGCCCCCCGCCCGCAGCTCCGCCCCCAGCTGCATCTCCTCCAGGTGAGGACAGGTAACCCCACCCCCACACACAAACTTCCTGTCCGACAAAAGACACCAAAAACCGTTCGGATGATCCTCCGACACAAACAAATAAACAGTCCGGTGTCAAAAAAATTCCCATCATGCTCCTCTTCATCATCACGTATCTGATTTATGGCTCATCGACACGACGTCACAAAGAAACGGAGGAAACACACAAACAAACAAACAAACAGATTGATCCGAGTTTTGGTCAGAACGTCACAGAGCTGCTGTGACGCGCGCACACGCACACCTGCATTTCTTCACGAAGCTCAGAAACAAACTTCTTCTTGTTCTTTTCAGTCATTCTGCTCGTTTCTTACTAGTTTTGGTTGTTTTTTTTTAATTTTTTTAACTAGTTTTGGTTGTTTTTCCAATTGTTTTATTGTTTTTCAGTCATTTCGATGTGTTTTTCAGTCGTTCTGGTCGTTTCTCAGTAGCTTTGGGGTTTTTTTTAAGTAGTTTTGGTTGTTTTTTCCAATTGTTTTTCAGTCATTTCGATGTGATTTCAGTCGTTCTGGTCGTTTTTCCGTCGTCCTGCCGTCTCAGGTCGCTCCGGTTCGGGGTTTGACAGCCTCCCGGAGGAGACGCGGACCTGCGGAGAACCGAGGCTGGAAAGAGGACAGAAGAAACGGGACACTCACATGTCTCAGTGCAGCGGCGGCCGGAACCTCTGCGAGATCATCCTGCCTGAGCGGCTCCGACCCGGTTCTGCTGCGCGCAAACTGGCGAAGTGTCCAAAAGTTCAGAGACGGGGCGGGGTGGTCCCACGTCATCACGCTCCCGCCGTCCAATCAGAAACGATAATCGCCGAGGACAGTGGAGGGACTGAAGCGGCTCATTTGCCTGTGAGACGTTTATCAGCGGCTCCATCGGCCCGAGGCTCTGCGCGCATTCATGCGGAACCGCACATTTGCATCGTGGCGAACGTGTGCACGTTGCTGAGCGATCACCGGAACACGAACACAGGCCGAGATGCTTCGGTCCCCATCAGCAGGTAAACTGGAGCCCGGAGGTGATCCGGAACTCACCCCTAACGGGCAGGAAGCGTTTCTCCTCACACAAGTCATTAGACAAAAATCAGAACGTGAGCAAAACATTTTAAAGTCGTCACCGTGGTCACCACACTGCGCTGACATCAGCAGCGTGAGTCCACGTTTGTAGCGTCACAAACACCCGGCCGGGCCAGGCCGGGTGTTTGTGACCTCACGCGCACCTGCCGTCGGACGTTTTACGTTTCCATTTCAGACGACGTTAGCTGTGGTAATGTCAGCTAGCCGTGGAAGACGTTAGCTGCCTGTGGCCGACAGGTGGTACATATTTGGCAGATGTTGGCTTGTGACTTTCAAACACGATGACTTAAAAATGAGTTTTATTTTGCAGGTATCCAGACACGGAGCTGTCGCTGAGCATTTCAAAAACTTTATTCAAACTGCTTTGAATCACAGGTTTTGTGAGAACCTTAAAAAGTCCCACTAAAATAAATTCTGAATAATTAATAATCCCACCCCCACAGAGAAAGTGATGTGACCATGTGACCACACATTAAAGTGAAACATTTCATGCTGTGGACAGCGCCCCCTGTTGACTCCCCAACAACAGGCATTGTAAAGTTTTCAAACAGCAGATATGTCGGAACGCTGACGAGCTCCCTGATCTTTGTGGGTGAACTGTTCCTTTAAGATGAGGCGGCAGGGTGGCGGACACTGGCGTCCATTGTTGCAGACTGATTTCCATCATGTCTGCCTCTGCGCTGTGAGCGGGGGATAGAGCGACGCTGCTGGGGAGAAAGGAGGAGGACAAAGGCCTCATTCTTTGCCAGTGGTGAGGAGCTTCAGGGCTTTCTGGAGGTTCTGGATGGCCGTGCTCACGTCCTCGTACTGCAGGGCGCTGCCGGCGTACTTGCAGAACTTCTGGGCCTTGGTGAAGTCCTCCGGGGAGAGCTGGACGCCGCCTGGAGGGGCGACGGGAGAAGGAGGAAAAGATTGTCAGAAACTTAGGAAAATAAAGTTTAACGTAAAGCTAAAATTGATAAAAACGTGGTTTTAACCCTGTGGGGCCACACCAATGTAGTACAAGTGACCATTTTCAACCAATAACGCCAGAGTATCCGCCCACCAATCAGAGCCAGCTTAATGTTTCATACGTGGTCTGGGGGCGGAGCCTCACCGACGACTACAAAAACAATTTTATTGACTGATCCTGGTCAAACCGGATCAGACTTTATGGAGGAAATAACCCACTTGGGTCACGTTCGGTCCACTAATCGTAGCTAAGTGACATTCAGTGCTAACGCTGTTGGCCCCTCCCACCCGAGCGTTCATGCAGGAAGACTCGACTCCTGTTCATAGATCTGCTCCTACACAACATCTGCGACGTAAAACCCGATCAGAAACAGATCAGAGACGAGAGGAGACGCCTGATTGGCCCAAGTATTGACGAGCTGTGGTTGAGCCGCTGCCGCTCTTCTGCGTCACACAGGATCGTGGGTAATGAATGGTGAGAGCTCGTCTGAAGAGCAAACACGACCTGCCGTGTGTTGTCCCGCAGCTCCTCTTCACCTCTTCAGGTCAGAAGAAGAAAGACGCTCTGAGTTCTGACGGGAAAAACCGCAACAACAATTCCAGCGGAACCGGTTGTGACTATAAAAAAATAACTTTGTCACAAACAAAAGAAGAGAATGACAAGAAAAAAAGGCAAAAAAAAAACTTGTGAGAAAAAGTCAGGATTTTTAAAGCATTTTGGGGAAGAATATTCTGGGACAAACAATAAAAAACAGTTCTGGGGGAAAAGTCCGAATTTTGTGGGAAAAAATTCAGAGAAAATAATTGTTAGAATTTTGGGAGACAAATGTATCTGAGAAATAAATTCTGAGTTAAAGTTAAAACAAAAAAAATCTGGATTCTTAAAAATAATTTTTCCAGAGAAATTCTGACAGGACATCAAAGTGACACAGCAAACACACGTGTGAAGGTGTGGCTCCTGATTGGCAGAACCGTGGAGACAGCGTGCAGGTCCCCTCGTTAGTGGTCCAGGAGAACGTTCCTTGCCTGGTTCCCCCCATCGCCTCCTTCCACAGAACTTTCACATAGCGTCACTCAGACGAGGACAAGTTCTGGGGGAAAATGATGCTTTTAACTAAGGATACACACCATGTGACTGGTTCAGCCTCTGCATGGTGGCGTCCCTCCCGTCCCCGGAGGAACGTCTCTAATCGGAACCATTCCTCCAGCTGCGTCCTTCCAACACTGACTGACGGAGCAAATCGCATTCAGCAAGTCCACCTCGGGGCTGAAGGCCCCAGTTTCCTCAGCTGTTACCATGACCCTCCGTTTAACGGCCGACGGGCCGGCGGGTCGGGAACCTGGACCAGTAAAAACTCCAGAAAATGAGTTTAATAAGAGTTTAAAACCAATGATGATTCTGGTTTTTATAGATTCATTTTTTTTAATTGCAGAGACTCTGTAAAACACTGGTTTCCATCATGTGTTCAACCAATCAGGGCGAGCACATCGCGCAACTCACTTCCTGGTTGGGTCAGAGGAGAACAAGAGCTTACAAATGTCGTGGAGTCCAGCGTTTGGCTGGATATCGTGTATCATGTCAGATGGAGTAAAACCACGGAGACGTTATTGGATGATGGACATTCCCGACTGACTGAGATTTCTTGTCCTCTGCGGACGTTTCGAAGTGCTCCAGTTTCTGAGTCTGTTTGGATTGAACTCATCATAGCAAACAGTGGGGACGATGAGAACGTCTGTTGAATGTGTCTCAGTGTGTTGCTGGAGGTATTTTCACTTCCGTCTACTGACGGATTGTGTTTTTGGATCTGCCGTGTCACGGCGGCAGGTTGCTCGCTGGGTAAACGGTAAAGCTGCTGGAGGATCTGGGGGTTAGCAGCCGCGGCAGGTTCGGTTTCCTTCAGACGGGCGACATCACGCCGAAGATCCAGCAGCTTCTGACAGACCTGATGAGCTCACAAAGCAACAATGACAACAAATCACTAAAGTGCTGACATGGCGAGAGCCGGACAGGAGCTGTGGAGGTGCCAGGACTGAGCACCAGATAATGTCTCTCTGGGCTCAGCCGCGCTCATAAAACACGGCCCTCCGCCTCTCAAATGTCCCGCAGTCAAACGGGAAAAATATGATCGAATAATGTTGCTCCATTAGCCTCTAATCCCTCGGCTGATTTCCCTTCTCCTCCAACGAGCTGGGAACCGACTGGCAAATGTGCTGACTGCGTCCTCCCACCGATGGGAGGAGGGGAGGGAGTGGAAAAGTGAGGAGAGTAAGTCAGCAATGAGATGGGCGCCGGCCAAGAACCACAGCGACTTGAAGAGAGGGGCAGTGATGATGAAAAACGATGTGAGCAGTCCGAATGTACAGCTTGTGAAGACGGAGCTGGATATCAGTGCTGAAGGTTGGAATAAAACGGTACCGAGCAGAATCCGACCACAATCTTCTGCTCTGCAAACATTAGGTAACAGCTATAAATGCTAAGTTGACTTTTATAAGGCACTTAGTGAGCGTACCGACTCCTCAAAGAGCTTTACGGCCAGAACTCGACCCCATAGTGGACTTTTAAAGGCCCATGTCATAACCACAGTTTGGGGGAGAGTAGAAACAAGTCCGCCAAAACCACCAACCACAAACAAGGCTTCCAGAGTAAACAATGGGGATATTTACAATATTTACAACCAGGGCACTCACAGTTCAATCAGTCAGCCTGAGCCCCAACATGACCGGACACTCCAGGTCAGCGGCGGAAACTAGAGGTGCAACAATCCATCGATCTCGATCTACACGATGATTGGCTGACCATCGATCTGATCAAATCGATAGAACGTTAATGTAATTAAGATGTGGCCAACCCTGTTTCACAAGCTCTGCTTCCACACGATGCCGGGGGGCCAGCAGAACCCGGCAAGTTTAACATGAGCGACTGTCCCCAGAAAACTTTAAATCCTGGTTCTGAACAACATACAACATTCTTTCACATCTGTTGAAAAAAATGTTATTTCAACTGAAACATTCCAGCAATAAAACTGTCTTCAGCCTTCAGCTCTGCATTCCCTCATCAGAGCTCACTTCCTGAGACCAGGTCTACCTTCAACCTATCGGAGGGAATGTCAGGCTGAGCCACTTACTCTCTCCTGTTTGGGGAAATGAAGGCTTCCAGGTACAGCCGACACTGCATGTTGGTCTTAAGAAGCAGAAAAAGATCTGTGTGTCGTGTGATACCTACAGTTTCTGTGGAAAATATCAGAAAACAGTGCCCACTTCATTTTTTTCTCTTAAATTTACAACTTCATTCCTGAAGTCTCACAATTTCATTCCCACTGTGGCCCTAATACATTTTATATTGATTATTCCTGTTTTAATCTGTTCTCTCTGTCGTGTCTCGTCTTGTTTTTGATGTCATTTCTTCCTCCTTCGTATCGCGAATTCGCACACTGATATGAATATAAACATGAATAAACTAAACATTTATTTTGAATGTATTTTTTCAGCACACATCTGAACGTTAGAAAACGGCTGGATTTCAGATCTGATGAGGCCTTTTTGATGTTTCTGTGTGTGAGAAGTGATAAATATCCTGTGTGAGCGCTTCAGAAACATTCCAAGCTGGTCCATTAGCAGGTTTCACTGCACAGTGGTGGTGACACGGCGCGCCGAGTGTTGGTCGGAGTACTTAACCCCGAGCCCTAATCAGCTGGCAGCTGTAGAGAGAACGGGTGGAGCGCCCCCTCTTGTTCCAGCATCGTCTGCGGTGAACCAGGAGCGGCTGACGGTGGTCCAGACCTGGTCCAAAGGACGGTGAGAGTTCTCTGTGGGTCCTGGTGGGTCAGACGTTTTCATCAGCTCCGGGCCACGCTGGCATCGATCGTCCGACCACCTGACGTCAGGAGCCTAACCTCAGCCGCTTCTGCTCGTTAGCACAAACTTCTGACCAGTGTCAACCAGACTTGGTGGGAGGATGAGCAGTGAGCTGAGACACAGGCTGCTCAATTGTAGGTGCTGGAAAACCGGCAGCTCCATCCGTCCATTTTCTACAGCTCAATTTTTGTTTAATTCATGATTCTTTGTTCCTTGTGGTGTGTTCGTGGTCTCCATCGTGTTTCACCTGTTAGCGACAATTACGACCTGACCGCTGTGACATCACCTGGTGGGAGGAGCATCACTTGTTCCAAGTGTATCAAGCTGACTTACTGATGTCAGAGGGATCTCAGTCAACAGAAAACAGCTTGATAAGAATCTAACCAATAAAGTGGAACTGATTTATCGTCCGATCGATCGGAGGAAAGACTCAGAACTCAGAAAGCAACAACATTCCAGAGTTTATGTGACGTGAGATTTGGCCCAAAACTGGCTGGAAAGAGCCTGAGGAGGGTGGAGAGAGAGAGAGAGAGAGCTCAGACCGGCCCCTCCGAGTGTGTGTGTGAGTGTGTGTGTGTGTGCGTGTGTGTGCGCGGTCATCTCACCCTGCTGCTGGGCGACGAGGAGCGTCGGGTCCACAGTGGGCACCGAGCGAGGAAGAGGCACCGGTTTCACCGCTGCTGCAGAGAAACACAAACACCTTCGGCTCAGCAGACACATTTCGAGTAAGATCACTTCCATCGTGAGCAAATGTCCCTGAGCAACGATTCAAGTTTCATGTTCCAACAAACAAAAACAGCCTCTGTGCGTTTTCTCCGGCATCACGTTAAACAGCCATTTGTCAGGTTTTACTCAAGTTTACTGCAAATAAGGTTCACTGAAAGCATCTGAATGTTTCCACATGAAATCACATTTGTCACTGCTGATTATTCAAAGCGATGGGCGGCACAGTGGTGCAGTGGTTAGCACTGTCGCCTCACAGCAAGAAGGTCCTGGGTTCGATTCTGGGTCAGGACGTTTCTGTGTGGAGTTTGCATGTTCTCCCTGTGTCTGCGTGGGTTTTCTCCAGGTTCTCCGGCTTCCTCCCACATTCCAAAAACATGCAAACCTGGGGGGAGGTTAATTGGTCACTCTAAATTGCCCGTAGGTGTGAATGTGAGTGTGGATGGTTGTTTGTCTCTATATGTCAGCCCTGCGATGAACTGGCGACTCATCCAGGGTGTACCCCGCCTTCGCCCCAAGATGCTGAGATAGGCTCCAGCCCCGCGACCCCTAACGGGATAAGCGGTAGAAAATGAAATGAATGAATGAATGAATTAAAAAGATCAATACTCATAATATTTATGGGTTTTGTAATTAAAGAATGAAATAATTGTTTCGATGGAGAGAGGACACTCATAGGAAATCGACCTCCACTGTAAATAAAACTGGATGGCACGAGAGCAAAAACTGAAGCCAAAACCTCTAGATGCCCCCTGCTGGCTGGCTGCACTACGGCTCATAGGCCCCTTCTCCTCCATGTTAGCAGATGGGACAAAGTACAAACTAAATAAATGTTTCTCAAAGATGGTTTCTGTCATTTTATGTCGTTCTTATCACACTGATGTGCGTTCTTCACATTTCTGAACAGTTTGGTTTAATTAATTACCGAATCAATCGTGATTGGACGGGCTGGTGTAGGGGCGGGAACCCGATACTGTGGCCCCACCCTCCAACCACTACAGCACAGACTCCAAAAGACATCAGCAGCACAAGATGGCGGCGCTCGTATCAGGATGTAATGCGAACACGTCCTGTCTGTCTGAAACGCTCCCTGTTATCCACCATCATCTTATTTAATCATGTCTTCTTGGCAGCAGCAACGCTCGTCCTCACGCTCTCATGAGGACCAAACACTCCTGTGACACATCTGACATCGATGTTTTTCTTTGGATTGTGACTGGACACGAGCGTCCACGTTACCGTCGCACTAACTACTGAACAACATCGAAGAGTGTTTCCCTCATCTGTGTGTCTTCATGAGGATGCCGGCTGCAGCGTGAGGGGTTCCCTCAGGCAGGCGTGTACTTAAGCGCAGAGCCAGAATGCTATGAGGGGTCTGAGGTCGCGTACTCGGTGCCCTTGGGGGAGGACTTCCAACACAGATGATCCAGATAAACAGCAGCGCAGCCATTCCAACCGGTACGCTACCAGAAACTGGGCCGCATGTTCACTCAGGTTTGTTAAACTCCTGATTCAATCTTGTCCTGCTTCCTAACGGTCTCAGGTCCTCAGTCAGGAACCTGCTGATGGAACCGGAGGAGAACCGACTGTTCTCCGTCAGAGCTCTGTCTCAGAACTTCGGCGACATATGTGCTGTTGGCTTGCTCTTTATTAATAAGCAAATTAATTGATAATTAAGAGTTTATCTAGACCTGCTCTACATGTTTAGTGTCATCAGACGATTGTTGCAACCACTGACTTCTTGATGCGTCACTGCTCGATTTAAATTCTCTTTCTTACATATATCCTTCTCTGCTTTTAATCTCGCATTCTTTGAATTTTACTCCTACTGCTGGAATTATATCCCCCAAAATACGTCAGATGTTACACAAAAACGGCAGCACATCAGAGTGTCACCAGACAAGTATTGATCTCCTGATTCACTCTCATGTTTGGTGAACACTGGACTCATAGTGATGAAGATCTGGCTGAAAATATTATTATTTATTTCTTTATTCATTTATTTTTACCAAAAATGCCACTTGCAGGCCTAACCTGATATCATAAAATGCAGAAATTCTACATCTCATAGATATTTACTGGTTTTGCAGGAAATGAAGATCCAGTCTCAGGTCGTCTTTGTGCTGTCATGCTGAAATAATCTGCAGCTTTAATGATTCTGTAACATTCCTGATTTTCAGGAAGGTATTAATAATCAATACTATTACAAATTTACCTGGACAAAAATGTCCAATTAAAATGCATAATTTCCATGACCATTAACTTTTCCGTTTCAGACCACCAATGACATCATCAGCCAGAGACAACAGTGTTTGTGGACTGTTTGGCTCGCTGATGTTTCCTCAGAAATAGTTCAGTTTATGAAACGAAGACGTGATGTGAGAGAAAACCGTGTCAGTAAATGTTCTCAGCGAGTCCAGCAGACGGTCTTTGGACATTTTACGACATCAGAGAGTCACAGAACGTTGAGATCTCCGTGCTGAGACAATAATCAGAGGATAACGAGACACCAGGACCGGTCCTGGTCACACCGTCCGACCAGCATCCAGCAGCTTCCTACCTGCGGGGGGAAGGACCTCGGCTGGAGTGTTGGCCGGCGCATGGGCCCCTGGCGGGATATGGATGTTGTTGTAGTTTGTAGTTGTGGGGGGACCCTCTGGCCCCGATCCTGGACCAGCAGTGAAGCCGATCCCTGGGGCGGGATCCTGACCCTGGTCCTGGTCCATGTGGGACTGGGAAGGTGGCGGGCCACCTCTGAAGGAGCCCCCGTAAGAGGCACCAGGGCCTGAGAAACCTTCAGCCCCCGTTCCATCTAGCAAAGAGACAGAGGGAGAGTCAGTGTAACGGCCACTTTCAACGAGAACGACATTTAAATATTTCCAACTAGAAGACAGGTAGAACATAAAAAACAAACAGCAAACAACTTTTTAAGCTTTAAGCTCTCATTTTACAGTACAAAGGAAGCGCAACAGGAAGTGGCTTTGTTCAGATCAGATCAGTCAGTGATACCAGAATGTATCAGGATGAAGGAGTAGTTGGGCTCTCAGTCAAACTATATATACTTACTTATTCTCATTAAATTATTTCCCCATAGGGATCAATTAAAAATAACTGAATTGATAAACGAAAAAAAATCATAAAGAAATTTCCATCCATGTGAGTCACACATTTCAGATACACGACATAATTATTCATCATTTCCAGACGTGTTGGTCTAATTGCCTCCTCTGAGATGATTCACAGGTGTCAGAGCTCAGCAGAAAGCAGCTCGTGACCTTCAGAAATTACATTCAGCTGCCACAGAAGTCTGCGACACATCGGTGGTGAACCGAAGGACTCGGTCGCATGCCAAAGAAACGGCTCCACATCAGGTGACCAGGCACTCGAAAACCAGTCCAGCCACAACTATCAAAATTCATGAGAATGACCCTGAACCGACCCACAGTGACACGTCTCATTCACTGATGTTCAATCAGAAACCATCTCCTCAGATGGAGAGGATTTATAGTGCGACTGTTGCTGCCCGAATCAACCGGCGTTTAATATCTGCTGCTGCATCCTGATCCTGTGTTTGGTCATTATTCACTTTTCCCCAAACTTCTGTTCTTCAACACCTGTTGTGTTTGTAAAATAAAGTAAGACAGGAGCTCATTTCCAAACATCTGTGGGATCACAGTCAGATTAAGAGAGATTAACGGTTTAATTAATGTCCCGAACAGAAGTCGGATCACAGCCTCACATTTACAAAAGGGTGCAAATATGGAGGAATTTTCATCGAAGCCACATTTGCTGCTCTTTTTTGCTCCAAAATCTCACAAAATGCAACCTGTTTTGAAAATGATTTCAGTCGCTGGAACTGTCGCTGTGCCACGGTGTCGGGTAGACTGTCAGAAATAAATCACTCTTTTCCACAGTAGGCATCTACAGTCAAGATGCCATCTTATTGTGACTCAGTGACTGTAAAGATTCCATATGAAACACGTTTGGAAAGTCTGTGTTTTTGTCACCCCAGGCGCCATCAGTCATCTGCCGAAGGGAAGGTAAAGTTTTAAGTTTTTAGCTAAATATTCACACGTTACTTTGGAATAAAAACTGACACAAATTCGTTGAGAAGAAAGAAGTGTCGGATAACGACCTCAGGCGGTTCTGTGCCCCTCGCCGTAGCATTGTATAGCCATGTCAAGCTAATTGGTCCTCGTTACCGAACTCAGTACAACAGTAATCTTCAAAAAATGATGTGCAATTTTTAGAACACTGAAAAACCGGCTGAGGTTGAAAAATCCCGCAGTTCTCCTTTAAAATACGACAGAATAAAAGACAGCCTCGTGTGGCGTCTCGAGCTCAAGCCTCACGCTGAAAACTGCGCCTTTCTCAGCAACTACACCTAATGCCAAGAAAACACGTTGGGCCAGATTAAGCTGGTTTGGCTGAATGTGCAGACACAGGCTGTATTTGACACCATGCTAAGCTCCCACCTCTGTCATTACGGCCTCACAGGCGGGAAGGCAGACGGGCATTAGGTGTAGACCTGACACTTTACAAACACCCACTGGAATATTTTCTCCTGTAAG
>KV751387.1:1144920-1158370 GCA_001698575.1 Mola mola | reverse complement strand
TGGGGGGGGGGGGGGGAGCCGTAAGAAAACACAGCGGGTGACGGTGCGTGAGGTGTGAGGTGTGTGTGTGGCGTACATGTATGTGCAGCTGAGGTGATGTCATGGTTGAGCAGCGGTCCACGTTTGGGTCCAACACGCCCACATGTATGGGAGTGAGTGGGCGTGGGCCTGCAGATGGCCTTTATTTTAGTGAGGGATTGGTCGACATCAGCTCACTGACATGAAAACACGTTTAGAGTTTCCCCTGTGGGAACAGAAACGAGGCCGGAGGTCCTCACATCCCAAAGGGCCATTTGACGAAATTCCCAGAAAAATGAAAACGAGACGCTGTCATGTAAACGCCGCATGAAGCCTCTGGAGCATCGAATGATGTGAACAGTCACGCAGCTCAAAGGCAGGAGGTCTGCAGTCTGACAAGGACAGTAATGAGCTGCGGTTTGTATTTCACTCTTTTCAAAGGCTCAAACTCATCTGATTCTCTTCTTCTCCTCCTCGGGGGACTTGGACACGTGTAATGAGGGAAATCAATAATAGATCTTCATTATGACTGTACCCCAGAGAGGATACCTAATATTTACAAGCAGATTATTATATAATTTGTCTTAATTGAAAAAAACTCTAAAACAATTGGAGGATGCAGTACTCCATAACCAGATGTTAGAAGACCACACTGGGAGCCAGTCCTGTCAGCCGAGAACAGGAAACTGAGGCTATGATTCGCACAGCATTTTCTTGGCACACGTTGGCCCCTTAGTACCAACTGAGCACCGTTTAAACACTACAGCCTAACTGAGCATTGTTGATGATGATGTCCACCTCTTTATGACCAGCTTCTTCCAGCAGGACAACAAATCATGTCAATCTGGTTTCCTGAGCACAACAGCGAGTTCATTGTTTCACATGATCTCCACAGTCACCAAATCTGAAGCCAACAGAGCAACTTTGGGATTTGGTTTAATGGGAGATTCACATCCTGGATGTGCAGCTGACAGATGTGCAATCATGCCAGTATAGAGCAAACTAGCGAATGTTTCCAGCACCTTGATAAATCTACTCCACAAAGAGTTACGGCACTTCTGAGAGTATAAAGCGGTCCAACCTGGTACTCGCAAAATGTACCCAATAAACTGGCACTTAAGTGTGTAGTGACTGATAAGAGAGCTCGGTCACATGATGCAACCACAAACCTGTGGAGAACTCAAACGCTTCACAAGCATGTTGAGCCCAGCAGCACAAAAGATCCATACCATCAGATCAGTTTCAGTGCTTACGCAGCTGAGGTCTTTTCAGGTTGCTTTGGTGAACGTCATAGCATTGAAGCAACCCAAGTGACTGAGAGTTTAACACAGTGAAGCCAACAGCACAGTAGTATACACGTTCACGTGGGCGGCGACCACTTCTTGGTCCTACAGCCACCGTCATCACTGCTTCCCTTCTGCCACCCTTCCCTAATTGAAATGACTGGTGGCCGTGTGAAAAGACCGTTACATTCAGCAGCAAACAAAAGGCAGACGGGCTGTGACCCGTCCCAGCCGTCAGAGAGGAAACACGCCTGGCGTTTGGTGTTAAAATAAATAAAAATGTAGCTATTAAATCACTCAGAACACTATTGACATAGTTAATTATGGTCCAATTTCTCTGTAACATTGTAATTAATCAGCAAAAAATACCATCATTAAGATAGTCCTGTGAATATGTGACCCCCCTCCAACACGTAAACCTGGAGGAAACACTGCAACGTCACTTCCTCAAAACTGTAAACAAAAAAATGCAAAAAAATTTAAGTCTGAATTTCACAAAATACATTTACAAAATGTCCACAACCCAAACAGCCAAAGAAAAATGAATCCTGACATGAACCAGTGAACGGTTGATATTGTCGTTTGAAAATTGATAGAATAAAAATTTCAAAAGAGAACTTGAATTTACACATTCTATGTTTTCTAGTCTGAACTGTTTTGAAATATTATTACTCAGTTATACACAGTCTACAAGCCCTTTTTTTTTTATTATCTTCAATTAATGAGCTCATTGTTGCAGCTCTAATGCAGAAAAATGCAGAACTTGGAAAATGAACATGATATGAACTACTTTGTGCTGCATTCTTTCAGAGTAATTTTACATTTTTATTGATAAAAGAATAAAAGGACAAAAATGATGGTAAAGATCAAAACAAAGGCGTGAAAACCATGTATGAGATCATTGGGTGTGGACATCATAAATTACTAAATTTCCACCTGCCAAAAGAGAAGTGCTGTTAAAATCTGAAGACTTGCATAAAATTGAATCTTTCAAACAGCAACTCAAGCAGAAAACCATCATATGAAGGTCTTCCGTTGTCACGGACCTCTTGGAAAACAGTGAATTACTGGGAGAAACGTCCCCCGAGGCATCCGGACAAAAGCTTCCTTTCCTGTTCACCACATGTTTCTCACAACATGCTGAACTTTAAAGGCTGCTGTGGCCATTTTGTTGTCCAATTCATTCAGTCAATCTGCTCTAAATCTAATGCTGCTTTCTTTCTCCTAAAGGTCAAGTTTTATGGTTCAGGCTGGCACGAGAGGCCGGGCCGTGCAGTGTGATAAAGGTCAGGCACTCAGAGGTGATCTGTGCCGGATATGATAATAAATACCGGGTCAATTTCACAAGCATTCGCACACATAGACGTCCAGCACATTCAGACACTTATTAATCACATCCTCAGTAATTTCTGTCTCCCTCTGAAACAACATTGCACATTTCATGACTAATCTACTGACCCAGAAGTGTCTGGTCTCTACTGCAGGGCTTTCCTGGCGGTCCCAGACCTGATAAGACGCGTAATGCGATCCAAACTTCTCACAGTCACATGCACAGCGAGAGGTAAACAAAACCATGCCAACCGAGGAAGTTCGTCTCAGCCTTCCTTAAAGACCACTTTAGAGAGCACAATGTGTCCTGCTGCCGTATCAGCATGTCCCACCTGCTTCCCCGTCCTGGTCCATGCCCATGGGCCCTGCCTGAGGCGTCTCGCCGTTCTTCAGACAGTTGTGGATGTAGGTGGCCTTCCAGCGGGCGTACTTCCTGTGCTGGATGTTCTGGTGGAGGTGGAGAAAGGGCACAGAGACGCAGAAGGTGTCACAGTTGTGCTGGGGGGGAAGTTTATAGAAGCGGGGGTGATAAGATGTGGGGTACAAGGTAAGAACTTGTTAACTGGCAGAGATTATGGAGTTGATCCATGGACAGGAAGCAGAAGTGAAAGTGGGTGGGGTTAAAAAGAATGTACAGAAGATAGAGGGCAGCTGGTGGGGTTAGACATCAATAGACAGTAATTGGAAACAAAAGTGGGTACAGGTTCATTAGCCTAGTGGAAGAAAGAAGAATTCATCGAACAAGCTCGCATGAAGCATTAATAAAGACGATATTGTATAGCACCAAAATGAGGTCAAAGAGTTGTGGCCGGCCACCTCCTCTCCTCCGTTTAAATAACTTTGGTCTGAGTTAGTTAAATCAGCTTTTTCTGGACGCCTACATTCCTGCCTACCACTATCTGGATTGTCTTTGGTCAAGATAGATAACCACAACAGTGCCTTAATCTCCTTCCAGCTAAAGACTCCACGTGGCTATATTACCCTCGTATTGCCGGCGAGTCGGATTTTTGATTAGGAAAAACAGCAAATCTTGGGCCATGTTTGTTAATGATTATTGAACAACATTTTGAAGAGGCATTGAAAACCTCATGGGTTAGTTTTAGGTTTACCATCACTCTTTCACTAGTCGGCTATTTTATGCTATATGCTAGGTTTTAGGGATGTTGTGTAATTATTTTGAGTGTAGCTAATGACCCCTTATTTTCTTGTTGGAAAACTGGCGTTTGTAAGCATATTTGTTACCAGGATAACTCAAAAAGTTACAGAGTTTGATGAAATTTTAAGGAGAGGTGGGAAATGGCCGAAGGAACAATCAGTTAGATTTCTGTGGTGATCTGGATGCCTGTTTGGATTCAACATTTTTTTCGGGATAGAGGATAGGGGTCAATATAAGTTGTTCCCTTTGAGGTAACTAATAAGAGTACAACAAGCATTAATATGCAGCATGTTGACTCCATCATAATTAGAACACCATCACTGCACTGTGTGTAACATTTGTGGGTCTGCAGACATGTGGGAGGGAATTATTTGGCTGTGGCAGAGATCTGCACTCTCTCAGTGTTTTCTAGTTTAAGTTGTTTTTAAATTGTCTCAACACCTGTTTGCCATTTTCTTTTGCAGTTGAGTTTACTTGCAACTCAATGTCCGGTTCATTTTGGTTTTAATTAGTTATTTGATACTATGCAAAGGGGTGAAATGTCCTTTATCACTACAGCAGAGATTCTGACTCCAAGCGATGTCACTAATATGAGATGGCAGCGTGTCACCTAGTTCTGTATGATACACATGGAGTAATGGTGGTATAAACTGGGGACATCCTTTGGGTCGAGATTGAAAAGGGTCCATATGATGTAGCTGGGCCACGTTGACAAATGGGCTGGGATAATGATCAGCCATGATCTGATGATTGTTGGGGTCATAATACTGGTGCTTTATACATGAAGACCCCTCTTGGTTTGAACACTGGACGCTTGCTTTGGGGTAGTTGTGGTAAAGTGTGGCTGTTGAGGATTTTTTTGGACGGAGGTAATTCTACATTCCGATGTTGGATATTAAACGTTGGTTGGGGACAGAAGTTGACTTTGTTCAGCTGTCAGGATGTGAGGGTGCCAGACGACATGCTGCTGATAAGACTGAATGGAGAAACCACTGCTTGGGACAGATAAGTGCCATGTTTTCAACAGCTGCTTGGGAACAATGTCACTGTGAGGTCTTTTCTGAGGAAAGCTGCTGTTTGTTTAACCTCAGTCTTACCAAACAAAAGAGTCATTTCTAATCAGTGAAATTACACGATGGCATTGCTGTACCGCGCTGGGGAAGAACAGTCAATTTAATGTCAAGGAAGGTGACTCTCTGTGAAGTACTTCACAGCTAAAGAAAATAAAACACAGATTTCCTATGTGCAGGAACATATCTTGGGATGAATTCTTTAACACCACAGTTTACTGCATTTTACTGTTGGAAATTAGATTTGAAGACAAAATGTAAAAATAGTTGTCACCAATTAATGGTTTAGTCTATTAAACGTAAACTGTGTAAAATGTTAATCAAAGTCCAAAGTGACGTCTTCCAAGTTTTGTCCAACCAACAGACCAAAACACAAAGACTCTTCATTTACTAATTGTGGAAAAGTTTATTTTGTTCATTATTTAGTTGAAATTGTTAAAAACTTTCATGTGTTGTATATTCATTACATGAAAATCAGCACCATCTAATGGTGAGGTAGTAGAATACAACTAACTGAGTGCTGCTTGGCTGAGTCCTCCCCCTCCAAGCATGTAGGACAGCTACGGTTGCTGTCTGTGGCACAATTCCTACGGACACTGCTGATGGATCAGTTTGATCCTCTGTTTAGCAAACATGTTTTCAAAACTCTCTGTCCTTCCTCGGCTACCGTAGTAACCAGGCTGGTGCATGATGGCGCTCTCCACGGATGGGAGGCCCGCTATCATGTGACTATAAATTGATTATTCCAACAGTTTTGATTTCAGGTGACTACACACTAACTTGAACACAATTATGAAGGTTTTGGGTTATAAACTTACAGTGTATAGTCTGAAAAAATGTAATTAGTGAAATGCTTGAACTATTTTGCTTGTAATTCCACGAATAACGCACAGGATGTTCACGGGCTGTTTTCTGCCTTCCCCTGGATTCAGACAGAATACCCTGGACCGGAGCAGCACTCACATCAGACTCCTCCTCAATATTGGACACAGACGGAGGCTCTCTGGTTCTGTTTCTGAGGAGCTCTGTTAGAGCTCGACCAAGGCCATTGGTGACGAGACCTGATGAACCAGGCAGTTACACAACAGACAGCCATCTGCATTTGCTGAAAACCTCTTTTACAGCCTGAAACTGGATCACTGCTGACCATCCGTCTGGGCCCACAGACACTCTGAGGACTCATTGTCCCACCGGGTGTGTGTGTGTCCAGCGGAACTTGTTCACCGCAGCAGCTCACTGAATGAACTAAAGTGTTCTGTTGAGGGGATTCTGGAGGAAAACGACACTATGAAAGATGTGCCGCACATCAGTCACGCCTCCACGTGGACGTGTGTGTGCTGCCGACCACATTCAATCACAAGGGAGGATTTCACATAATTTAAACATCACAGTGTGTTTCCAATTGCAACTATTGACCAAACTAATCAGACTAAGAGTCTGTGTAGTAAAGATAGGGAGGTGGAGCTGCCCACCCAATCAGAAGCACAGTTCAGCTGCCAATTGTTTTAGCCCATTTTTACAGCATCATAAAACTAATTAAACCCACACTGATAAGAAAAATGAACACTTGAACAAACGTCAGTGTGATAAGAACTAACCAAAAGGTCAGAAATCATCTTTGGATGCCCAAACGGGGGGGTTTGGTGGGCTTGAACTGTTCTGTGGGCAGATACCAGGACGTGTTACTTCAGTTAGATATGTGTTAACTATGTTACTGAACTGGACGTGAAGCACTTTAGTAACGACTAGTTGATAACCACTGGGAGTAACTAGCTTAGCGCTACTTCCATCATCACACCGGAAGTTACAGCTTCATTTGTACCACAGCGGGGAAAGATTTTTCTGTGACGAGCTGAGATTAAAAACACGTCAGATGGCGATTTTGACCTCATACTGTTTAAGAACTTTGACTTAAATTTATGTATTCAGTTGCCCTCTGAACTAGCAGGGTTACAACGTACACATTTTGACACTAAAAAAATGTAATATTGACCTCGTGTTAATAATGCACATGATAATATTGTGTGATGTTTGTCTTTGTTAATTTCAAAGATTCATTGGTTTTTTTCTACATTTCTATAAAGTCATTTTGCACTATGAGAAGTATCTTAATAAGCCACGAAAGGATTCAGATCCATCTGCAACGATTAATTGAAATTGGTTGTTTGTTAGTAAATGATGAGTCTGTGGGTTTAAACTGTTGGTTGGACAACCAAACTGTAACTGTAGCTTTACCTCAGTACAACAATGCTTCTTTAGCTTCAGTTAAGTGACAGTGGCAACACAGACAACATTAGGGTTGTGTTGGAGTGTTTTCTGCCAGTCTCCTCCAGTTTGCGTCAGCTGGTTTCTGCTGTTTCATCACTTTAACAGGGTGTGCAGAGCTCAGACTCGTGGTTGCACACAGGATTTGCGTCTCACCTCCTCTGACAGCTCCCCGAACACGGACAGGACTTCCAGCAGCAGGCTGGCCGAGTAGAAAGACTTGATCATGTTCCTGCAGGGAGGACGGACGACACACAGCAGACAGGAAGAAGCTTTAGATATTAGGAGAAACAGAGGGAGGAGGTGGAAATCAATGAAAAAGACAATTCTGAATAGAATTTTGCTATTAAAGTGATATTAAAGCCTGAATTCTGACATTCAGAGTCAAAAATCTGAAATTAAAGTCAGGATTCTGAGAAAAATAAAAACAGAACTCTGAGGAATTCAGAATACTGTTTGAACTTGAGGCTCCAGGTTTCTTCTGTAGAAAACACACACACACACGGACCCCCATTAAAACGACAGCAACATGTGTAGAGTCCCTTTAGAGCAGCCGCAGCCCAGATTTACCAGCAGGCTGCAAGCGGTGACTTCCCATCACACGCACAGTTAAGGTAAGGATTATGAATGAGCTCCTTGTAGCAGTGTGAGAGCAGTGGCCTCATGTTGGAGGAAGGTTCTTGTTCCACCAAACATTCACCTCAGTGTGTTTGTGTGCTGGTACATGAAGTACTTCCGCCTGCGTACTTCTGACGCGCAGCCTTTTCAGCTTCATGAGCGGTTCTCGACACCTCAGCCCGACCACAGATCCCGTCACCTGTGTCCATTGACCGTCTACACGCCACTCAGCACGGGGGGGGGGAAACTCACCCCCCAGGTGTACAGTTAGGAGTTCACCAAAGATCTGCTAGCTGTTTAAATGTCATTAATGTGCACGTTGATCCTCTCGGAAGCTGTTTTACTCGTACAAAAAGTAATCAAAACTCAAAGCATGGTGAAAGGGACCTGTATGTCACCTGTACAAGCACTACTTCAGTAATAGCGCCTTCATAGCGACTCGGCTCCGTGCCGGTTCTGGTTTCCGTGCCTACGTTTGAACTGGCTGGAGGGAACTTTTTAGGTTTCGGAACCCGAACAGTTGGAAGTGTTGGTTTTGCCGCCATTAAAAAAAACAACTAGAAGAACTGTTCCCCAAGCTTTGAATTCACCTCACAACTATCACAGTCCCGGCAGATTACAAAAAGATAGGAGTGTCTTCAGCAGATTTCCGATATGACAACTGAAAAACTGATCGAGGAGCGAGCACAGACTCCTCAACTCGTCGCTCCGACTGAAGACAACACGCAGGAAAACCCGAGAGACAGCCAGGAAACATACGACTTTGAAGAAGACAAAAGAAGAAAACAAAAATAAACACAGTGAGGAAGATGAAAAAGACGACAAAGATATCTACAAAGATGAAGAAAAAAAGACTACAGTGAGGAAGAGGAAAACAAAAAAAGTACAATATTTTCCTCCAAAATGTAGTGGAGCGCAAGTTTAAAGTAGCAACACATGAAAACACTAAAGTTAAAGTAAAATTCTCCTCAAGCACAGTACTGGAGTGCAGTGCACTGCTGACTGACTGCAGAGGACCCACGGACGGTTTTTGTTCAGTAATGACTCAAATAAAGTTAATTCAAAAAAGAGGAGGACAGTTCGACGCGGCGGAGGAGGAAGGTGTCGGTTCACTTCAGGGTGAACCGACACCTTTAAGGCCCCTTTTACGTTCAGTTTCCTTTTCAAATATTTCACCTTGCAGGCGGCGACGTTTTGAAAACGATCTCCGTGCACACGAGACATTAGGAAACATCCGGAACGCTGTAGTACACTCGCCAGGCCAGTAGTTGGCGGTGTGATTTTGTGATGAACTAAAACACACGCAAGCGTAGAGACACTTTTCTTGGCACAATAAAACAACGTGGGCACTACAGCGAGTAAAATCAATAGACTGCAACCTTAGTGTGCATGCCCGTGTTCAAAATGTTGCTTTTATGCCGTCTACACGGACACCTTTTTAAAATCTTTACACTCTGGAGCCCGTTTGCCTATTCTTCCATTTTCAAGGACCGCAAACGCCAGTTTTGGTGAAGACAGACAGCCAAAACGCAAGAAAAGTTTTGCGTTTTCACCCGAAATTTAATCGGAGGTTCAGTCTCTCACAGGATTCCAACATAATAATCATTATCTGCCAATATCAAAAAAGGTTGGTTTAAAGAACACCTTGCAGAAACAGATGGGTTGATTTATATTAAATTTCCAGTGAAGGTCATCGTTTCAGTTCATTGCTGTCATTGTTCATTGTTGATCTGTAAAATATTCTACCTCCCTTGCATATCTACATTACAAGTATTTGAATACTTCAATTGAAGGATCACTGTTAAAAATTTGTGTATCTGAACTTTTTTGATCCCTGATATCTGTATCGGCTCGAAAAATTTCATATCGGTATGTAAACCAGGAAGTGAACCAGGAAGCTCAAACATCTGAACCCGTCCTTACTTGTGAAATCGTCCCGCTCTGTCCTCGTTGTCGGCATACAGGAACATTTTCAAGGCGTAGTTCTCGATGTGGGCGTTACCAACGACCTCCTGGCTAATGGATTCATTGTCAGCCAAGTCATCCTTCATCTGAAAAACACAGAGAGTCCACATGGAACAATTCACCCATGACTAAATCAAGTTGTTTATAAAGTGAAAGATAACTAACAAGGAGAGGCCACACCATCAATGGATTTGCCCAATTGAAATGAAGGTCTAACATACTGAGGTCTGACGCCACAAATAAATTTCTTCATCAAAAACATACAGTGAGTGGAAGATCTTCTTTAAGACACAAAACGAGTGAATGAGAGTTTTATTGAACATCGGAAGCATTTTGTTGTCAGCTTTTGCACGTTTCAGAGACATGAGCTTAATGTTAATTCTCTGAAGAACCTGGCCAACTTTAAATCGGACTGGCAGCGAGAGTGTGTGACTTATTGCCATGAATAAGGATGGCTGACACGTTTCCACTTCCTCCAACTGTACATAAAGGAAGCCAAAATGTCCAAGTTATGAGCACAGCCATGGTGCCAGAGTGATCTGGTATCAGTTCCTGTCCATACACCTGCCGGACTCCATCCTAAGCAGGACTCGGCTGTCCACCACATCAACACTGAACATCAGTGTGATAATAACTCCTGAAAATGACAGAAACCATTATTTGACATGGACTCTTTAGTTTTAGTTGGCCCATCTGCTAACATGGAGGGGGAGGGGCCTATTAGCTGTACTGCAGCCAGCCACCAGGGGGCCAACAAGGTATTCACACTTCACATTAGGGGACTGATCATATTAGCGATATTGTGGCTTCCTTGTTGGACCAGGTGGGAGGAAGTAGACACCTGGCAGCCATGTTTATTTAGGTCCCGTTTAAGTGACATGTTGACATAATTGGTGCAGAAATGTCTTGCTGTCTTTATGAAAAGTTGCTTCACATTGAAATTACATGTGGTTAACTGTTTCATCTACAATGTCAATGAAGAATGTTGCTTTTATACACAATATTTTTGGATTCAACATCACAGATTAAACTGTCTGTGACTGTTTCTGTTCTTCATTACATGTTAAACATGAAGGCAGTTCTTATTAACTATGTAACTAATTAGGATGTGATATTTTCATTTCTTTTCGTCTGTCTCTGTGTTTTCATGTTTCGGTATTATATTTTTTGTTGTGAAGCTATTAGTGACGTTCTGATCTCGAAAGGTGCTGGATGAATTCAATTATTAAATATCCAGTACAGAGTTTGCTGATGATGAACCAGGCGAGGTCACTTGTAAGGACACAGACTTCTGGTTTCAAGCATTCGGGACATTTTGAATGCCGTCACCTCCTGGGCGCCATCTAGTGTTCCTCTGCCCTCCAGTTACTCTGCCTGTAATGGATCTTGTCCACAAACTCTCTCCATGACTGTGTCCAGCAGGGCTTCATGTTTCTGGTAGAAACCACTTAAGCAAACACACTGGTTCCGTCCAGCAGGTGGACCCTGACCAGCCTCAATAGATACACTGTTCATGTAGGGCATGTGTGTGTGTGTGTGTGTGTGTGTGTGTGTGTGTGTGTGTGTGGAATGTAAAACCACTGGGCTGAGTGCTCGATGGAGGAAGGACAAGTGGTCAGGGAATATAAAGAATCTGGGATCAAAGTGAAAGTCTTCGGCCTGCATCTGATTCATGACCAAAAATCAGTTCAAGTGAAGGAAATGCAAAAATAAAAAGTGAATCTATTTCAAATGTTTCTGTGAAAATGTGATGAGAAGCTGATCTGCAGAGGTATTAATAATAAAGACTGTCGCTGACTTTGTACTGAATTACAAAAAGATTTTGTCCTTCCAAAGCTGTTGTGTCCATCTTCCACTGAACTTTGCAGGCAAACGGGAGAGTTTATAGCCTTGAAAGATTTCTGTCAGACAGGATTATTGTGTCAAAGTTATAATTTTAAATGCCAGCAAAGACATATCAACAAGACGGTTTAAATTTCCCTCACCAGTCACTCAAGGTGAACATATCTCCTTGAATAATCTACTCCGATTTAATATACTGCAATCACCTAAATTAATTAATTGAATATTTCTATTTGATACTAAATTATTAAACTAAATTAAATTTGAGGCAATACGGTAAACCAGAAAAATAACGGCTGTCATTCTGATGCCTTTCATTGTCCAGCTGTTTGTTCAGCGGGTCCAGAAGAAGAGCTGAGCTGCTGTGATTGGTAGAAATCTGCAGGTTCTGTAATAAACTCTGGATCGCAGAGCTGCTTCAGTGTTTGAGGGTCAAGCTCCGAGTTCTGTAAGTGAATGAATTTATAACACAAGAGCCTGTTTGGGAAGGTCGAGAGCCAGAAGTCTCACTGTGACCTCTGACCTCCAACATTTAACCAGTTCACCCTCTAGTTCAAATGCAGGTTTGTGGTAAATTTGCCAAAAATCCCTCAATGCACTCTCACACCCCTCTGACCTTTGACCTCAACAGTATATCGATATTGAACAAAATGACATCACGATCGACCATGGAAATCAAAGAGGCAATCTGCTATTTTGTGTCCTGCAGACGTACCAAAAGGGAAAAAAAAACACAGACGACACAGCGAGTGGTCGCACAATCAAGTTACCTTTGACATGCAGCTCATTAGGACACCATGGCAACGACTAAAAAGGAGGTACAGCGACGAAGCTTGAACCCCGTTCCTCTCTGAAATTCACGGCTGTGAAAATGTTTTGTAATTCCGGTGAGTTTTGTTGGAAATGATGGTGTGAAGGGTGATCGGTAACATGGTCAGCGCAAGGAAGGCGCCCAATGCGGCGCTCCTTCCCAAGAAGGAGGGTAAGAAAAGGAGCAGTGGAGTGAACTGATTCAAAATCTGGCTAAAGAATGACCGAGTCTGTCCGTCTAAGTTGTAACAGGTGCAAACAATACTCGCTTTGGAAAATAACTAGTTTCAAATTTCTCCTGGAGAGATTAGCATGAGTGTTTCCATAAACCAGTTGCAGCAATGAGACTCAAAGTTCGGATCAGACGAACAAGTACGATGAGGAAACACAACAAAAAAAAAAACAAAAAAGGGACATGAATGATAATAATGATACCCAGGAAACATGTGCAGCAGATTAACATCAGAGAAACTAAACCAGTCCTATTTAAGCTGAGGTACAAAGACTCAAAAGTTTAAAAATCTCTTTGCTGGGTTTAGACTTTGCAGAGTCACAAGTTTACAATCGGGCAACAAAACATCAATTAACATCAATATGTTCCAATGATCAAACACCTCAATCAGAGTCACAAATGAACTGAGACGCTATTAAAAGAAGATGGTGACACAACTGTAACTGTGAATCTGCTGCAGTTGGAAAACCTCTAAATTTAGCAGCGTTTGAGTTGGGGCTGCTGGTGCTTTCCCACCCTCCGCCAGCTGGTTTTCAAACAAGTGATTTTCCACCGTCCCAGTAGGAGGGAAGCCTCGGAGAGCAGAGCCAGCGCTGGAAAATACAATTAATGAGTCCAACATGTATTGTGCGTATGAGCCAGGTCATCGGGGAGACAGAGACAGAGACAGAGAGAGAGAGAGACAGAGAGACAGAGAGAGAGACAGAGACAGAGAGAGAGAGAGAGAGAGAGACAGAGACAGAGAGAGACAGAGAGAGACAGAGAGAGAGAGAGAGAGAGAGAGAGACAGAGACAGAGAGAGAGAGAGAGAGAGAGAGACAGAGAGAGAGAGAGAGAGACAGAGAGAGAGAGAGACAGAGAG
>KV751387.1:1122936-1135754 GCA_001698575.1 Mola mola | reverse complement strand
TCGTGTATGAGTCAACCACGATCGGATTTGTTCCGGAGCTCATTTCGGTTCCTGAACGAGGCCCAATAAATTCCCTCTAAACCCCAGATTTTATGCTAATGCTAGCTGCTGTGGCTAGCCCCTTTTCCGTACGAACATATGATGTTAGTGAGCAAACATGGTAGTCCGGTTTATTGGTGATCTCCAGTCACAGCTTGTACTTGCCTTGATCTAACCAACAGTTAAATAAAATCGACTGAAAGTTAAATAATCAATATCGCTGTGTTGAAGATATGCATTTATTCTGAAATTCCTACTGCACACCTGTTTTACAGTCTTCACCTGGGTGCGTGTCATCTGCTTCCAACACCAGAGGCCAGCGGACAACGTGACTGTTTACGGAAAACTTGTGCTTTCTTGTTGTCACTTGAATGTCTGAAAAATTTCAGCAATAAATCTGTCAATTCATTTCAAAATGACTTACTGATGTTATTGCTCCAACGTTTATTTCTGCAGGTAAAAAATCTGCTGAGATGAATTTTATTGTTCTTTCCTCTCCAGATTTGACAAATTTCTGTTCTAACTTTTCAGATAGATAATCCGTGCTGGGTGTGAAGAGGTTGAATTCCAGCATTAAAACCATTTTCCTGTTTCCTGCGTCTGGTCTGGAAGTAAATGATGCACCTCTCAGTCTGCTTACTTCTGTTCTTGTGGAGTCCAGTTCATAAAGCACATGTCCACCCTGCCAAGTCCTCTCAGTTTCTTTTATCAGGAAAACTGACAGCACAGCGGGCCCCCGTTCTCTCAATACCACGGCCGACTTCCCCACCAACACAAACGCTCAAACCCGATCACCTGCAGCCCATCAGGGAGCAGCAATGAGCCAATTTGTCTCTGACTGGTTGTTGAGAGACAGTAAGGTGACATGTAGCATTATTGTGATACAAGACCATAGATCATCTGTCGTGATTTCTCAGTAGGTGTCTGTATAAAACCTTTCACAGTTCTCACCCACTTCAGTCGTCAAATCCAGATTAGTGTTGATTAGCGATCAAAAACCTGTGTTAAACACCCACAGCCTCTAGTCCAGATTTTATTTATTCCGATTTATCCCGTAAAAGTTTGTTTATGTTGTGTTACATTTTTCTCTGCAGCTGAAATGAATGTCAAAGAATGACTCACTGACAAGTGACTCACAATATACTGTCTCTGTAGGTCTATCATTTAACTTTCCTCTTCAAGACGGAGAAGAAAATCTTAATCATCATTACAAACTGAATCAGGACAGAAGCATATCATCCCAATGTGTACTGTTTATAATGATGTAGCCGACATAAACAATCGTGATTCAAGCTTTAGAGTCTGAAGGGGGCGTGGCTGGGTGGGCTCAGTGAACTAAGACCCTCCTACTGAATGACATTGTCACACCATCTAACACCTGCCACTCCGTCAGTTTGCAAACATCCTCCGTCCACAGAAAATCACTGACAGATGTCCTGACTGAGGGACGTCCTCTAACTTCACTTATTTAAAGGAGCAATACATCAGATATTTACTTTCGGATGTGCAGTACCTGTTCTACACACTAGGTGTCAGCGCTACAATTTGCTCCTTTAACTTCAGGCAGGAACTGTGCAGCGAAAGCGGGCATCAGACGCTGACGGCACTGTTATCTATTGTGCATTTAACATTTTCATATTCATGTGTTCATTCAAGAAACTGTTCAAAACGTTTAGTTTTAAAACTAAACACTGTCGTGTACCATTTAATTTAATTCTCAAATTAAGAATTAAAAAATATCCCAGAACCAGAAGCTTCCGTCGGCTGTGAGAGGAACGGCTCACATTCCAGCGTCAGGATGTCGGACGCTTCTGATCCGACGGTTCTTTATTAGATTTTTCATCTTCCCATGCGACTCACCCCAAGATGTCACAACACAGCTCAACTAGGTCAGAGGCAGACCCCCGCCGCACTGAATCCCGGGAGCTCTACCTCATCACGCCAAGGTCTTTGCACACTGTTTGCCCTACTTCCTGTTTTGGGCTAATCTATACATGTGTTGATCTTGTGCATGTCTGCCAATATAAAACTCTAACATGAACTACTGAAGAATTATGGGTATTTCAACCTGTGTCACAGAGGTTATGCTGTCCGGTCTAGGTTTGTTTATTAGTTTGTTTATTAGTTTGTTACTTTAGCCTCCTGGACAAAGTTGCATGAAAACTTAACCAGACAAGGGTCTTTACCATTAAACTTCAGGAATTATTTTTTACACTTTTGAGCAATAGAGCAATTTTTGATACTTCTGACTTGAGAAATGTTCAAAGAGAATCATAACTGGTAAAAGTGATCAGATATATTCCAGTCAAATCCAGAATACTACCGTTAAGGAAACTAAATGCATCGCTGATGGACTGCTGCAAATATCTGCACAAATCCAAATCACTACACCCGATATCAAATCTCAGCAGGACATCACATCAACAGAGAGCTATAAAGCCATTCACCATCACGTGACGTCATGGTCTGATCATTCTGATCATTCTTCAAGTCTGACAGTGACAGACTGGTATGCTGCATTCACGGCAGTTGGGAATGTGGAACTGGTTCTACGGCTCGGTTGTGTTGACATGCTTTGAGGGTGTCAAGTGGGAACGTCATGGACGCTTCAGGGAAGATGCTTCATTCCAATGCTGAGAGTTTACGCAAGCCGTTTCCATGACAACTAAGAGCAAAGTAAACAGGTAAACACAGCCTCGTGCAGCTTTACCTGACTGCTTATCACTTTATGCTCAAAAACGACGGATCTAACTGATCGATGTCACTCTACACGAACAGCAATTATCATTAATACTGATCACATCACATGTCATCAATAACTGCTTTTCAATACGTGAATCAATAAATGGTTCCTTACCATTTAGCAAACATTCACTTTTACCACCATGTTTACGCATTTATGACGTCAAGTTGGCAACTCTTCTAAAATGATCTCCGAGTTGATGTTGTCCGACTTGAGATCGTTCATATGAATATTACCAGTGATAATGACGTTATTCCGACATCAGATGACGCAGTTCGCACACAGTCAGTGTGTGCACGTAAGGGCTCGGTGCTGACCTCTGACATCAGGACAGCTGGAGCCCGAAAACACGTCACACGAGTCCAAGAAACTCACGTCCGCCTCAGAGGCTAAAAAATCCCACACGGATAGCGTGCCCTGAAGGAACCATTAGCCGGCTACTGGTTACTGTCACAGCTAACCCAGTCAGACCAGGCTGACGTCAGAAGACGGGTCCAAACCCCTGCCCGGTGTCTCGGCACAGACCGGTCCTCGTCCCGTGTATAAGGACGCAGCTGACAGACTAAGCTAGCCCCCTCGCAGGTAAACAAAGCTGGGATGCTAACGTTAAGCGGCACCGAGAGTACTCACAGTAGTACGCCACCACCGGGTCGCGCTGCTCGTGCTCCTGCGCCGTCCGCAGGTGGTGCTGAATGGCTTTGAGCTGGGGCGGTACAGCCATGTCTACCTAAAAACCCTCCGGGAGACACAGACACATCGATGACAGTCGGAACCGAGTCTCTATTGTTGTTCGCGAGTGCTCCCGGAACTTCCGCGTTCTTGTCCAATAAGAGCCGCCGCCCGCACGGGTCGATGACGTCGGCGCTGTTCCGGTGACAGCGAACTTTCTTTAGGACGTTAGAACGTGGAGGGGGGGTCACAGCAAGTTTTACCAAACATGTGGATCATTGCAAGTATTTCAAGTCAAGTGAAATCATGAGGTCACATACACAGTCACGTGGTGGCCATATTTAACTAACAAACCCCCCAGTACCATAGATATGGATCCGAAATTCTTTGATGATTTCTTTGATTTATATGAAACGAAAGATCTTTTCCTCGTCTCTTCCCTTCTGTCTCTCGTCTGTCTGCGCGTATTTTTTGGTTTTCAGTTATTTTAAGTTTAGCTTTAGCTTTTGGAGCAGTTATTTCACCTTGTATCTTCCTCAGCATGTGACTAACATGTCATCTTAGACTCGCGACTTTTCATATTTCTGCAATCCAGCAAATGTTTTCAGCACTTTATTTCAGAAATCAGCATTCCACATACATTTTTGCCAAGAAATGGAATTTTTCCAAATTTTGTTTTAATACACAGCTGAAAGCGTGTTTCTGGGGGCGGGGCCTCACCGAGTACTGAATGAAAACACCAATTTCTCCCCACTAGCACTTCCAAGGAATCCGAGGTGGCTGCTGCATATATCAGATTAGTTAAAACTGTTCATTATAGTGTTTATTAGTAACTTAATCTTGTCTTTGTGTAATTAACCCTTCGCTAAGCCCCTCCCTAAAATGGCCACCGTCCAATTCTGTTAGCAACCGTGGCTATGCACAGGAGGCTTCCAGCAAAAGCTAACGTGCTAAAGCTGTAGCTTTACGTCTACAAAGGGGTGTCGAATTTTTCACCTAAGAAGAGAGATGTGGGATACAGACAAAACAATGTGGACGACCACATGAATCGAAGTAGGCTAATGTTAGCCTTAGCAAAATAAAACGATATACTAACTCACCTGCTGTACCTGTACGGGAACATTACTGTTCCTGTATACGTTGATTATCAGGACGTGACACTGAGCTGTTCCCTCCCTTTTTTCTTTGTTCAAAGAATCCGCCCCCAAATGATCCTGTGAATGTGGCTCTGACATGCTTATTGTAAACCCTCCTGCCTGTTTCTCTCTGATGTTTACCAATAATTTTACACAAATATGATATGATTTCCTTTCGAAATTTGTCTCACTGATATAGCTGAAAACTCGATGTTTGAATCGCCCAGTGCGAAAGGCTGATAGACGTACCAACAGTAACCAAGGGGGGCGGGGCTTAGTGAAGGGTGAATTATATCAATAATAGAGGCACTATTGCTCAATTTGTCCTGTCCTGTTCCAGATATTAATTAATCCCATAAAAACTCATTTATGTTGAGTAAAATTGTAAATTTAAATTTTTCATGGTCATGCTATGCTTAGCATAATGTGCTTGTTAGCTTCCACAGTTTTTTATCTTGCAACGCTTACATGCGCTAACATATAATCACCCTCAATGGATCAATAATGTCCACAATTTATCTTCAAGATATTAAGATACTTTCATTTTGATCCCAAGTTGGCTTGATGGTTCCACCTTTGAGCCCTTCGTTGTGTAGCTGACAGGAAGTAACAGTAAAATACCGAATCAGGTCAGCAGCCCAATCAAAAATGAAACAAAGACAGTGGTAGGACATTTTAATCAATCATCTCAAGACAGAAAACAAAAACAACTGGTCACCAGAACAGCAAACAGAGAGACAGTGGTTTGTTTCAGTACGCGTTGGTCATAAAGTGTGCCTCTTTTTGTTTGACAAAGTGAGCGCGATACAACACAATGCCCCATGAAAAATGAAATAAATCTTAGCTCCATTTTAAGCTCTAACAACAAAATAACTAAAAATCAAAGATATAAAAATGAATGATTATATAAATGTAGTGTACTGGATGAGTTGCCCTGAAACTGGTGGTGAAAAGGTGTGGTCTCATGCGGTGGCTAATACTCAGCACCCCAGTTCTAAGGTAATGTTGCGTTGTGTCGTGCTCTGTAAGCCCTTCATCTGTCATTTACAACCGTCCAGGATAAAAAAAAACAAAAAGTCAGGGGACCATCATGAGTGGTCACAGTCATGTGACCTCAGTCGCAGGTTAAAACGTCAACATTTATGCAGATGACTTAAATATGTTAGTTAACTTCAAAACAGGTCCCATATGGGACACGAACCCTGGTCTTCTGGTTGACTTATGCACCATTTGAACCTCCTCCTCTCGCTCTGCATCTCACAATCTGACATTGGTTTCTCTGTGAAATCTGTGCCTGAAATGACACGAGACAAACTTAATGAGAGCCGCACTGAGTGACACGAAAAGCACGAAACACAAAACACTGGTGAGGTGAGACCAGGCTGGAAAAGAAGCACCAAGACGTCATAGAGATACATTGTCTGATTTTAAAAATACTGCACAATACCACAAAAACCCAGCGTACAGTATCTCCCAGTGCTTCACTCATGTCTTACAACACGGTTCGTGGGAAGAACAGTTTGGGATTTGGTGGTGATATTTAAGAAACAGTGGGTACATGTTTAAGTTCTGCATCAGACCAATAATTATTTAGTCCAATCTCTGCAGTTCCTTACCAAAATCTCATTAAAATGACTCAAACTTGTAAAAAACCATCATCTTTCCAAGTTAGTAACTATGACTCAATCATTCTCAGACAGTTAACTACAGCTTCATGTACAAATCTGAACAAGTTCTTTACCAAGACTGACCTGTTGGCTAAACCTGTCAAATGTCATTAGGAACCCGATCAAGCGAGGCAACTAGTTCATCCACGCGTTCCCATGAAATCCCTCGACCACAAACCGCTGTGGCTGGCGTCTTAGCTGCTAACCTGCTAGCCGGCCTGAAACAGCTCAGTTGCTAACTGGACAGTGCATAGGCCACCATGTGTTCCCTTGTGCAGAGTTCAGGCGAGACGACTGTCAGTTCACACTGACACTCACTTCCTGTCATGTGATCAGAAGTCTTGCAGTTGCTTTAAGTTGAAAAACACGGGAAATGGTGAGTGAAAAACAAATTAAGTCCATGGGTGAATTTTAAAATGGACATCTGACATCAAACAAGTGCTGCGGTTTGTTTGGAAAGACATGAAAATAAGGGAGGATGTTTGGTGAAGTACTGGATTGGTGCATTTGGGCGCCTTGGATTGTCCTGGATAGTGTCGATTGTTTTCCGTCACCCCGTGTTGGCGAGCTGCTCAAATCGCGTCTCTGATGAGTTCTAACATGACGATCGGTGACGACCGAACGAACGCCGATCTGGCTCCAATCTCGGGGTTTCGTTGGGAAGCTTTAAAATTTTTCAGCAACAGTGGGATCGGCCTAAAGGTCGTAAAGGTGTCGTCTGAACTCAGCTTTAGAGGTAAACCTGACAAGGTGGTTTGGCACTGATCAAGTGTTGAGTGATAAGTCATGTGACTTTGTATGATGAACAACATTCCTGCAGTGAATTTCACAAATGTCAGTGCAGACGATCCTTGTTGAGGGTTATTTTTCCACAGATTTCAACAACCCATGTCCATGTCAAGTCTTTCCTGTGTCAGCTGACCAGCACACACGAGGAGTTCCAAAGTTTCGTTTTGTAAAATCAATGCCTACGTCTTGGTGAGAGAAAATTTAAAACCATCATCCACAAACAGATGGCGGAACACAGACAAACCCAAATCACAGGAGTCACACGCCTGTTTCAAATCCTCTTAAAGTGTCTCAGTGTAACCCGGCCCGGATCACCGGAGCAGGTCCCTCACTGCTGGAAAGAAACTCCTCGGAAGGCTTAAAAGGATTTGAAAGGAGGGTTTGATCCACTTTTGTCTGGTAATGCAATTTTGTACCTGAGATGATAAACGCATTGCTGAAAACTTCATAACAAAAGTTGGATGGATGTCTGATTAAAAAGAAAAAAAAACCCACAAGGAAGAAAAACATTACAAAACATGAGAGGTAATCATTTTCAAAACGTAAAGACAGGCACACCGAAGGACACAAAGCATTATGTGTAGTCAGACAAGCTGGGGAAAGGTGATGGTTGGGAGTCAGACATGGACAAATGCTCAGCCGCTGAATCAGAACTTAGAGCTTCTATAACTACAAGATCTACACCAGCATGAAACTCTAGAAGCTTCAAATTTCATCTGGGATTTCGTCCAGTGATATTTCTGATTCTCGCTGAGGTCACATCGGTCTCATTCTGGATGTTGAGATTCCAAATTTTTGTTAAAAAGTCTCTTTCAAATTATTGCAACTTGTGCAACTGTATTCTGAATATTTTAGCTAATTTATTCCCTACTCAAATTTAAATAGTATTTGTCACTGATCCGTCGGACTGTAAATTTCCTTAACATTTAAACAATCCTTTTTAATGTATGTTTTGGGGAGATCTTTATCCTTTTTGTCGTGAGAATTCATCACCATTCAATGATGCCAATAGATCTCATGGATGTAAACCGAACAGTCCGTCTGATGATGATTATGAGACCGGTGTTTGACACAATCGGTCTCCGTTCTACACGTCAAGTCGTTTCAGACCCACCGAGCTGAAACAGAAAGGCCCGATCACCCCATCCCCGGCCAGGTTGTGGCGCTCTTGTTGATGGAAGGTCAGAACGGGCTGGAAGCAATAGCAGAAATATATTGGAAGCGATAGCTGATACACGTGAAGCGCCAGGAGCAACACCCGTCCCTGGGTGAAGCTACCGGATCACAGTTTCTTAAGAGTGACATAAGTGATAGTCCATAGCTGGCCCTATAGTCTGCCTGTCAGGTCTGATTAGCACTTGTAAGACAAGCCAGACTATGGCATCTATCTGCACCGTAACACAGAATTATGTGACTGAAGCTAAAGTATTAACATTGTTGGCTGCTATTATGTTCTATGACTTTTGCAATTCAGGTCCAATGTTTGAATTCCATAAACAAGATGGATCAAGTTGGATCTCAATGCCTTAAGTGTTCGCCAGTCCCTTCAGCCTATGGCAAGAAAGTATGAGCAGCTAATGTTTCCAGGATATTTCTGCCATGAGAGTATTACATGAGACAGTTAGGTACAACTCCAAGGACAGGGCTTTGTACACCATCTAGCTGTTATGGGCCACTAGAATTGTAACAAACTAGGCTTACCTCGTCCAATGCGATTGTGGTTACAGGTTTTAGTAGCACCTTGAAGTCGGTGCCTGTTTTTCACTCATTTTGTGGAAAAAAAAAAAAAAGAAAATCAGAAATCTCTCTATCCCATCCCCCAACGGTTCAGAGCACATATTCTCTGGCCACCATGTCCATACAACACCTGTGAACATGGCCAGTACAGACCCACTGACATCTGAAACACAGCTAGGGATGATCACTCTGTAGTTAAGGGTAAGAAACACCTCGAGGATTTTCAGACTTGCCGGCTGTGACGCTGTCACACCTTCCAATTTTTGGTGCGTCACGACGGACCACAGGTGAGGTTTTGCTCTTATGTTAGCTTCCTGTTTCATAAATGTCCAGTGGTAGCTAACCATGAGCCCAACAAAAACTGGCAAAAAAGTGTCATATATTTTCACCGTAGTCGTTTTATGTGTCCTTGTGTGTTTGAGTCACTGGTTGTTGAGATAACCGAGTCGTCGGCAGAGTATCTCGAATATCTCAGCAATACAGAGTAGTATGGTGATCACGGTGAAGGTGTACATGGCACTGAGGAAGATGGTCTTTTCAAAGTGTTCGGGCACCATGCACTTAGTCACGTTAAAGGCCTTTTCCAAAGCACTGGCGTCACACATGTACAGCGGGTGGACCTAGGAGAAGAAGAGATAACACGATGTTACTGAATGATACTGCAATGGGGCCCAATTAAAACATGTACTGCATAAGGCCGATCCCAGCGCAGCCACGACTAAATTTAAGATGTTTTTCTATGCCAGCACTTCAGTGCTAACAAACCTTATCGAACAGTCTTAGTGTGAACGTCTCCTGACCAATCCTGCTCTAAAGCACTCATTAGATACAGGGGTTTCAGAGGAAGGTTCAAGGAACCATCTTCTTATATAAGAAGTTCTAATGTGGGACACCGTTCAACTACCAGAGTCAGATCAAGGCTGGTTTCCACCACCACTAGCTCGAATCAGTTCGTACGAGTCCTCGTACAGCACTCGGCAATTGACCTCTTTGGTTGTCCGAGCGGCTTCCTCTTGTTCATTGTTGATAAAAGCAGAGCCCAGTAGTCGTCTGGTCTGAGTTCTGTCTGTTGTGGAGTATTGCAATCTTAAGAAAAGGATTTGAGTACTTTCTAATTTTGTTGTTGAACTAACTGCATCGATTGATGGTTTTTGAAAAGGTGTTTAAGTCTGTTAAGCTGCTGTCAATTCCACGAGCAGAATAGGGCAGATGTGTCCCCTCTCCTGTCTTTGGAGGCGTACCAATGGCGAATTGGGAGGGAAAGGCTTGGTAACCTGGAATATGCTGGAAGGATGACAGCTTGAGGCTGGTCGGGGAAACTTTGGTACCCCCTGGAGTGACCTTCTGTTGGTATGTTAAGGGGTTTCTGGACAAGCTTTTGTCCCATCAAACAAGACATGAGAAGCACCTTGAAAATTGATGGACGCACAACTTGGAAATGAACAAAAAAGTGCAACTGATAGAAATCAACCAACCTGGAAGCCAAAGAGGTGGCTTTGTAGCCAGAAGGCAATGACTTCAAGGATGATGCGCAGAAGAACAGAAATGATGTAGAAGACAGTGTAGATGGGTCGTTCCAGGATCTCTTCCTGGTCAATGTTCTTGCAGGCTGCATAGAGGTGGAACACTGCCCCAGGAACTAGCACTGTTACCAACTGTAGCGCCCAAAACACCTCAGGAGAAAAGAAGGAAAAGAGGAGTGAGAAAAGCTGAAAGCAACAAGACGGACCGAAACGAGACACTGATAGAGGAGGGGATGAAGGCTATGTTGTTGGAGGTATAAAAGGAAGGAAAGGAAGCTGAACGGGGAGAGACAGAACAAGAAAAAAACATTTTCTCCACTTGTCACAGCGGTTTAAATGGGCTATGGGAATGATGCAGGTGGAGTAAATATGGTATTTGTGCCCAGTTAAGTGAGTGCTGAAATGTTTCACTTCTGCAAAATTGCATTTTCTAGCCGTATGGAAAAAGGTCACGATGAGCGCAGCCTGACTGAGCGAGTTCTTCTTTGGCCATTTGTCCCTAAAGATGCCTCAAGTGGAATGTTTTCATTTCACCTGATCTATTCACCATTTAGCCTAAAAGACCTGGTAGATTGTTCACCTTCTCTAATTTAATGTTACGCACGCTACCTTCTCCATTTGCCAAAATCAGCAACGGTTTTGGATTCCACCGTCCAAATATGATCTGTGATTCTGATGGACAGATCTGGAAGGGGATTCACAATCATTGTCCTGTATTTTATCTTTACTTCTTAATTCTTAGTGCTAGCATGAGGGTTGACTTCTGTCACTGCAGTGGACGTCCACAGACCCTCATCTGTAAATCCCAGTGCCAAGGATGGAGCCGTTCAATTAATTTCTTAATTCTGTTACTCAGAGTTATAAATCCTGGGAGGCCTCTGCTTAAACTTGCTAACTACTCTTCCTGAAACACTAAAGAGTGTGTAAAAATCTATATTGGCACAGTTATTGATCCCACAAGGCTCCAATTGAAAGACCACGCAGATAACAGATGCGATCCCCTCAGATGAAGATGGTAAAATGTTGCCTCCTGTACATTTGACCTTGACAATCTTGAATAACCACCAAAAGCAGTTTTAAAAATTAAGCCGATAATCCGGTTGAAATAACCTCCTTCACGGCACCACTCAACACACGTTTGTGATTGCAAAGCACATCAGCGTCTCCCTGAATGACGGCTGGTCTCGTAAAGACTTTCCATCGGTCATCATTTAGATTCTCCTCTTCCCTCGAGTGTCGACTGCGACTGGTGCTTAATGCTCATTCATCTGCTAACTCTACCCCAACCGTCTGCCCAATTACATGAGGATAGACCTATCGGGACCCCTTCCAGCACTCATGATTGTGTGCGTGTGGCCGAGACACACGGCCCATCGATATCAGGATGTCAGCTGGAGAGCAACATTGAAGTGATTTTTATAACGATTCCGCTCTTATTAAAGTAGATTGTTGAATGTCAGTCCGAGATGGTCCTGTCAAAAAGGTTTTGGTTTTGTCTTTGTCAAGGATCATTCACTGAAAAAACACCCCAGGCCAGCTCCAGTTTGGCTCATCGGTGGCTTTGACGGAGATCCAAAAAAACCACAATGAAACTCAACAAGAACGAGGAATGTCTTTTAGAGGACATTTAGCAGAATTTATCGGGTGAACGGTTAATGTGTTACCTGGCCCAGTTAATGGGGTACACAGTATTACTGAGCGCCCTCTAGTGGACAAACTGTGGACACTTTGAAAATGTCTCACAATGACACTTTAGCTTCGTTCTACTCAGAATGAAAGACATTAGCGGACAGAATCTTGTGGTTCCGGTCTGGTGGTACCTGAGGCGTTATAGGTCTGAACTGGTTGTAGCAGTACAGGTTGAGCTCTCGGCGGTCGGGGTCGCAGCTGAAGTGCAGCGCCTCATTCCCATAGACGGCGAAGCCCAGAACGCCCAGGAAGAACATCCGCACCGAGCCGAAGAACAAGGTGTGGAACTGGCCTATCACCGTCGGAGGCCTGAGCTGCAGTACACACACACACACACACACACACACAGTCAGACAAAGAGAAAACAGCTTCTGTCAGCCAGATAAACGCAGCTGGATGAGAGGCTCGCTGAGGCCCTGAGCTCTGAGGGCCAAAACAAAACCCATTCACACGGAACATTTCCCACCTCTCTCCTGACACCCAAAAAGGCCGAGTGACACTCTCGCAAAGCTACGCGGAGACGAAGGTGACGGGAGATGGATTAAAGGAAGACGAGCATTGTTTTAACTGATCCACCTCCTCTGTTACTGTCGCTTCCTGCGAGCTAACGGGTGTCAGCGAGGCTCCTCTGTGCTCTACTTACGCAGCCTTCATAGAAGTTTTTGATGTAGTTTAAGGACATGGTTTGCCTGACGGTCTCCCCTGTTTAAGTCCGGGGCTGCTCTGGGCCCTCATGGCCGGTTAAAGGCCACCGACAGCAGGGCTACCAAAACTCCGACTGACCCCCTTTTCTCTCTTTCTCTCTCTCTCTCTCTCTCTCTCTCTC
>KV751387.1:1101720-1121720 GCA_001698575.1 Mola mola | reverse complement strand
GCTGCGCACGGGGGGCGGGGACGATGACGAGCGGCGCAGCCGCACAGGTGACCCTCGGGACTGTGATTTAAACTGCTTCTGTCGGATTATTCAATCCCAAATCACGTGGAAACATGTTGTTGTTCGGATCACACAAAGAGAGCACGCCGTCGGTATGGGTGGCCCCCTGCTGGCTGGCTGCAGTGTAGTTCATAAATCGCCTCCCCTCCGTATTAGCAGATGGGCCAAACGTTGTCAAAATGATGTGTTTTCATCTTCCTCGCCAGTTCGGCTTTAATCTGAAAAACAGGTTGCAACATCATGACTGACAGCTGAGTTCTGCTGGGCAGGTGTGAGGGCGGGATCTCGATATCATGGCTCCACCCCCAGGTCACTACTGCAAACTTCAGATGACCTCACCATGGCAACATGACATCCCATATACAAATCTGATAACGTGGCAAGATATGTGAAATACAGACTTGTTCCCACGTCTGTCAAATATATATAAAAATGGCGTGTAAAACATGGAGCGGGAGGGGCTTACTAACTATACTCTCACCAACCACCAGGGGGCCATCCAGACTTTTTCTCATGTCGACCATTTCTGTATGAAATGGATCAATGTAAACTTGTAAAGATGAGCTTAGCATCGTAATTCACCTGAACACTGGTGAAGCAAAGAGAAAGAGAAAAGGAACATGGACGTGAAGCAATAAAAAATATCTTCTGCCACAGGGTGGCGCCAGACACAATGAGGCGTGAGTGGATTGATGTCACTGACCAATCAGAAAGACGTCTGTGCTGATCAGCTTCTCTGCAGTTTGAAGCCTGAAGATTTCTGAACATTCCTGTGGTCAAAGATGAAAGATTGGCTTTTTTTCCTCTGAAAGTTCACAACTTGATGATGGAGCTCCAACCGGAGGCTTCGCTGAAAGGGAGCGCTGCCATCTGTCCGAGCGAGGAGCGTGGGCACGGATCCACCCGGCCCGCCGCAGCCAGAAGCAGCAGCACCAGATGGCCGCTGAAGCACACGGAGGAAGGAAAAGGTGTCGGGAATCAGTGGAAGAGTTTATCTTCGCCGACGAGCAGCTTCTGAAGTCTTGGCGTGATTCGGCTGGAGAGACGCGAGCTGACCCCGGACCCTGACGCGGGCCTGACGCTTCCTTTCCCTCCCTGCCTGACGGTGCGGGACACACGCAGGATTACAGGACGCTCTGCCGTCGTGCAGGACAAACCGGCACATTTCATGATACGGTGAATGAAACGGCGAGGAGGGAGGAGGGAGCTCGCAGGTGTGAGCAAAGATAAGCCGGTGGCTGTGCTCATCCCTCTTCACGCGTCTTTATGTGGACTCCCAGACGTCGGCTGTGAGCCCACCGGAGACCTGCGTCGCCTCTGATGGTCTCTGATCGCTCCACGTCCAGGCTCCGACAGCCCTTCTCATCCCAGCTCACTTGACACCGACTTCATTTGAGCCCCTATGTTTGATTTAGCTTCAGTCTTCAGATGACATCGTTTCAGTTTGTCACTGGAAAGTCGATCAATTTTTAGATCTAAGATTCTCAAGTCTCGTGTTTAGCTTGGCACAGTCTCACCTCTTGGTTAACGACATGAAGAGGGAGGATTTGTAGAGGTGGTGGAAGGTCAAACACGACTCTCACCCAGGATACAAGAGTTTGCAGCCCGTTTGAAACAGGAAGTGTCACCAGAGCCCGAACCACGTAGGCTTTGTGTCTAAACTCAACCCGAGTGGCTGTAGTAGATTCTGATTCTGTTGATGCGCCTTCTTCTCGTGCCTTGTCAGTGGACACACGGGGAGGCGCCCGGTAGGACGACCTTCCAGCAGATCATAAGCAATGAAGTGGACAAAAAGGCGTAAAATGCCCATTAGGGTTCCTTTCCAGCAAACAAAATGCGATAAAGAACCGCCTCAGTAGACAAACCCTTTAAAGTGAACAAAACGTGATAAAATGCCCTCGAGGGCGCCCTTCCAGGTGCCCTCTAAACGTTCCTCATAGGTTAAGACGTACGAGTCGTGAGCCTTTACGTGCTGCCCAGAGACGCTGAGGACATTGGAGGGTGGTGCCAGAGGGTACCAGGATGTTGAGATAGGGAGCAGTGGGCGCATTACAAAACAGCAGCATGTGGAGAGCTGGGATGAGTTAGCCTGAACAGTTAGCCTTTCCGTGTAAACATGTGGAAGGGCAGGGAACTCCCAGAACAGAGCCAGACCATAAAATGTGCTGAAAATGGTGGTCTAGGATCCTCCTACTGCAGTCAACTCCGTTCGGTTTATTTGGCACAAATTCACAACAAAAGTCATCTTGTGACAGTTATTATCGATTCATTAATCTTTTAATTGAGAGACACCGAACATCCCCCACGAGTTACAACACGACAACAGCGGCAAGAAAACCTGCTTTAAGCGGGCAGAAACCTGAGAGCAGATCCAGGTGGGGCGCTAACGATTTTCAGCCAAACCGCGAACTTTCTGCCAGCCGACCACGACTGCAGCGTCACATTCCAGCCTTTACACGGCACTCGCCGATTTCATCCGTGAAAGATAAAACCTGACGGCCACTTATGACACCAGCCACATTTCCAACATGTGATTAGGAGGACACGAGTCCGGTTCACGCATTAAACCATTAAATGGACCAATCTCACACACACACACACACACACACACACACACACACGCACGCTTAATCTACTATTAAAATTTAAAGGAGTTTGGACAGCCCTCATTTATTCTGCTCCAGCCATCAGTCCTCCCTCTCTGTCCATAATTCCCAGAGCCTCTCCGTCTCTCTCCCGGTTCCCCCTCCCCCTCTATTATTTCATCATGTTCAGTGTCCCATCTACCCTCCCTCCTGCCCGACCTCACATATGGACAAAAGTATGTGGACAACTGAACGTCGCTTGGGGGGAAAAATTGTATTTATGAAAACAGTACTGGACAATAGGGTGTCCAAATACTTTTGTCCAAATACTACATGGTGTTTTCTCACACTCTCCCAATGTTTCAATGTTTCTCTCCCTCTCTTATTCTCACACACACGCACGCACAAACATACAAACACGGGTACGCGCACACGCGTGGGGCGGCTGTGGCTCAGATGGTGGAGCTGTCGTCCAGTGATCGGAAGGTTCCCGGTTCGATCCCAGACCCTACAGTCAACATGTCAAAGTGTCCTGAACCACAGATTGCTCCTGATGCTGCGCCATCAGTGTATGAATGTGTTAATGGTTAACGCTCCTGATGAGCAGGTGGCGCCTGCGAGGTCGTCACTGCCACCAGCGTATTAATGTGTGTGTGTGAATGGGTGAATGCAAAACCTGTGGTGTAAAGCACTTTGAGGGGGCAAAAATGACTAGAAAAGCGCTTTATGAATACAGGACATTTACCATTTACACGCACACACACACACACGCGTACCGGGGGAGAGCGAGAGAGAGAGAGAGAGAGAGAGAGATACTACTGTCAGAGCATCTTTGTCTTGGCCAGAGTCAGTCACAGAAACTTTTCCTCTCTGCGTCTTTACGCGCGGCTCCGCGATGGACGACGAACTGCTCTCCGACTTACCTCCGTCCGTGGCCGGAGACTCCAGCACGGAGCCCGGCTGGGAAGCGTCCTCGGACGGCGGGGACGCGGTGTACTCCGCCGTGCGCTGCGTCATGACCTCGGTGTACATCCTGATCGTCACGGTGGGGCTGCTGGGCAACATCACGCTGGTGAAGATCTTCGTCACCAACAGCGCCATGCGCAGCGTGCCCAACATCTTCATCTCCAGCCTGGCGGCGGGGGACCTGCTGCTGCTCGTCACCTGCGTGCCCGTGGACGCCTTCCGCTACTTCTCCGAGGAGTGGGTGTTCGGCGAGGCGGCGTGCAAACTCATCCCCGTCATCCAGCTCACCTCGGTCGGCGTGTCCGTGTTCACTCTCACGGCGCTCAGCGCGGACAGGTAGGACGAGCCGAGAGGCTCCTCATCCATCCGCGCTCTGTTCCTCTCATCAGGCACAGGTTGTCATGACACCAGGATATTAAAGAGAAGGGGGGAAAAAATCAGATTATTAATCACGACGCACAAACAGGGACACTTGGTTCCTTTTTCACGAGCAGCCTGCAGGAAAAGTCCCCGGTGAGCCAACAGCCGAAATGATTTCACACCTGGGAGCTGAAAAAAGGGATAATTTAGTTTCTCTGTCATGTTCGTTTTCTCACAACAACAGGATAGAAAATATGGCTCAGAAAAGCTCAGAAAAGCATCAAACGTTCCATCATGTGGTTTTAGTTTATGCAGAGCTGCAACAGCTCCTTGATTGACCGGCCGATTAAAAACTCGATCAATAGTAAACTAATCACCATTTCCAATTTCCTCCATGACTGATATATGATTGACGGGAAGAGCGAAGAGTTAATGGAACTGCCAGCTTCGCTTTTAAATGTCCTTTTATCTGCAGCCTTTGTGTCCTACGACACGTGATTCGCTCCGTTCCAAAGATTCTTTGGATAGTTTCCATCAATATGGACCAAACAGTCAGGAAATCTGTGTGATTAATCTGCGACTTTAAGAAAAATATCCTTTTAATACTCCTTTATTGTACATTCCGACAGAATTTTGATCAGACTAAACGATCGGTGACGTGTTATTGAATAAACTGTCCACGTCATATCTAAAGACGTAAACATGGTTACGCCCTCTTTCCTAAACAAAGATGGCCGCCGCATCTCCACTTCCTGCCACTAAACAAAAGTCAGGCGAGAACTTCCTGATAAGATCGCTGCCATTTTTTCTGTGCACTCGTGATCGGGGGGAGGAGCCACTACCTCCACATGGACCATGGCCCATGGCCCCGCCCAGCAGAGCTCAGCTGTCAATCACAACGTTTCACCTTGTGAATGATTCAAACCAAACGGATAAAAATGACCACGTTAACCATCTTCAGCTGATAAGAACGACCTGAAACGACGGAATCCATCTCTGGGAAACATTTAAGTGGCTTCGAGTTTTTGGTTGGCCCATCTGCTCGCATGGAGGGGGAGGAGCTTATTCTCTTCCGTGGGTGAGTCGTAGAACAGCAGCGAGTCTCTGTGGTAAAGAACTTCGGTGGATCTGGAGGTCAACTCAGGTTGCATGTGGAGGAGTCGAGGTGGCTCTGGTGGAGAGGTCAGGAGGACGGGGACGTCTGTGAACAGGAAGTACCAGATCAGACGGAAGGACAGCACGGAAGCTTCGATCGAGAAGCGAGGACAGTTTTGTGAAGCGGTGAAACGCTTGTAAAGGACAGAAGTTTTAGATGTTGGACACGGTTTCGGACTAAAACGTTTCTGGAACATTTGTGGAACGTCAGCTGGACGTCTGAGGAACCCGACTGGTTTGGACGGCGATGTTCACCAGTGTCCTCGCAGGAGAAGAAACGTGGATCATTTATGTGTGTCCGGTGGTCTCTGCGTCAGCGGTGGAGACCTCGGACACACGGAGTCGTGATGTCAGACGTCAGGACCGGAGAGGACCGCGCGTCTGCGCTCGAGGCTGTTTTCACCTCACCTGCAGAGGGCGCCAGGTTGACATATTGGCTATATTTTTATGAGACGTCTTCGCTTCCTAAATAAAGAGCCTCGTTGGCCGAATCCATCCTATAGTGAATCCATACTAAACCTAAACCTAAACACAGGATGGAGCAACCAGCTGTCATCAAAGGTGGCTGCATAAACCGGTGTGTGTGTGTGTGTGATCGTTTTGGTTACCAAATGGGGACTTTGAAAAAAATATTCCCTTGTCAGGACTTGTTGTGCTCTTTGGGACCAACGGCCAGTACCGACGCAGGGAAACATCCTTTCTGATATCCTGCTCATGTTCGATAGCTGCATAAACCGGGGTCAGAGTGTGTGTGTGTGTGTGTGTGTGTGTGTCGGGTCCGCCCGGCGCTGGAGAGAAGCTTATCTCTCCCATTCAATAAAACTCTCCTCTGACACACCAAACGCTCCCTTAATTAGCAATTAACAGGCTAATCCTCCATGAAATACGGAGCCTGCGCCGTGTCGAAACGAAGCAGGTCGAGGCTTCGTCAGTCCGAGGTCCGCCGTTCAGAAGGGCCAGAACGCGGAGGGGTATCGGGCCGACAGCCGGGTCTCCCTCGGGGCGGCACGAGGACCGACGGGCAGCTGAGGGGACACCAGAAACATCCTGCTGAGCCCTCCGGGAACATCGACAACCGATCGGGATGCAGCACGACGAGCAGTTCGATACAGAGACATCGGAGTGTGTCCACTGAGGACCGTTACCAAAATTAAAGGTCGGTCTGATAGAATCAGCAGGTCTCCGCGTGATGAAAACTGAACCGCGGTTCAGACTTTTGGACCAGTTAGAGGAAATTACAGCTGACTGCCATAATGAAAACAAAAGATATTAACTGAAATTTGGTCCGATGATATAAAAAGTCTTTTTAGAGAGAGAAGACATGAGAGGACCGAAAACAACACCAACGTCAATGTCAAGCCCACGTGGGGGGTCGGGTTAGGACGGCAGACCCAACAACACGAGGGTTGGTCCAGACCACAGCAGGAGAACCGACCCAGTAACCGATCAGAAGGCGGCGCTGCCGTGGCATCGGAAAGCATTTTCCTGCCCGCGATTCCTCGATGGGCGTCTGACGTGACTGAGTGACCGGCGCAGGATCAGCGGCCAGCAGGCCGGCAGAAGAAATCACGACTGAGGAGGGCAGCAAGAAAGGTTTTCTTCTGGTCTTTTGTTGGTGGAATCGATTTTCCTTTCAGCTAGGTGCCACGGGAGCTTCAACAACCGGCGATTTGAGTGAGGAGGGAAATACTCAGCTCTGCTCTTTGGACGGTATCAGGGTTTGATAGAAGAAGACGGCTGGCTGTGGGAAGGAGGCGGAGCTCAGGAGGGTGCGAAGAATGAGATGAGTGAAGATGCTGTAAAGGAGAATTAATACACACATACTATTCTCACAGTTAAAAGCTGTAATAACCCAGGATAAGGATGAACATTGGTGGTAAGATGAAGGTGTCTTAAAGTCGACTGACTGACTCTTCATCGCATCTGTTCCGCCGCTGCTCCGATTCTTCGTGCCGGCTCAACGATGAATCTCGTCCTTTCAGGAGGATGACGGTTCAGACTTGGTCTTAAGGGTTTTTTTAAGTGTTTATGATGGTAATGAAATCAAATCAAATCTAATTTTATTTTATTTGTACAGCCCAAAATCACAGACCACAGTTTGTCCCAGAGGGCTTTTACAAAGTGTACAGATGTGACCCCCTCTGTCCCCAGACTGTCGAACCGGGTGAGGAAAAACGTAAAAACCCGGAACAGGAAGAAGCACAGAGGGGGATCCTTCTTCCTGGGACGGACACACGTGACTCAGATGTCACATTCTGAGCCTTCAGACAGATGATGGAGGCAGACCAGAACGGTTCAGAGACTTTATTGTGCCAAGAACTCTTCCACACAGTCCAAACAGCAGTTCTACAGACGGGGATGGTCCAGGTCCAGGTCCAGGTCCAGGTCCACAGGTGCACCTGTTAACAAACATCTGGAGAGGACAGGAAGTCACAGACTGCAGACTGTTGCCACTTCCTGCCATTAAACGCGACACTGTGTCACTGACTTTGTGTTAAATGTCTGAACCAGAAAGTGTCCTGATCCAGAATGGGGGTCCTGACCACCTTTGAGGAGGACCGAGATATTCAGGTAGTTAAAGTGCTGGTGCCAAATTAGATTCAGAAACACCGACTAAAGCTGCGTTTATTAACAAGACACAGTAACAGGAAGATATCAGAAGAGCCAAACAAGCCGCTCGGGGAGAAAAGTAAAAGAGATGAAAACAGTAAATGTATCTGACACACGGCTGGTTGCAGCATTAGATGTGAGCAAATCAGGAAAACATCTTGAGAGGGTTGATCTGCAGATTTTACTGTAAGAAAAATGGATGTTCAGCATAAGACGCCAGCTTTTTGAACGGAGTCTGGTTGGACAACGTGACCGCGGGAAGAAACGGGCATGTTGTGTCTGTCGATGAGCTCCAGCTGAAATCAGAATCAAAGACGGCGGCTCACCAGACGGAGCTCATTCGCAGTAACGTCGTTTCGAGTGCGTCCAGACTTCAGTTCCTGGAGAAAAGATCAACGTCTCATCGGGCGGAGCGCAGCGGCTGATGGGCGATCTCTGAATCAGACACCCTGACGGTCCGGCAGACAGCAGCACACGGACACAGGAGGGGAGGCCAAATTCAACAAATCTAATGAAACACAAAAGAACAAATGTGGCGAATGTGAGAGAATGTAAACACGTTGTGAACGCATGTTTATCTCAGTTCAGATGTCCCCTCTGCGTCTGGTCCGTGTCCCTCAAATATCCCACCGAAACTGCGTTAACTGGCTCAAGCTGGTTCCATAAAACCATGAAAACCTGATCGGGTCAGCGCCACCTCCTCCCTGCAGACTCCCTCACCTCCAGGTCACCGTCACACTGGCCTTCCTGACTCCAGCTCCATCTTGGTCAGGTCTTTTTCTCGTATAAGTTTGTTTGAGAAAAATTAAAAATGTGAATTTGCTTCAAGCTTTGTGTCAATGTGGCCTCCATAAAAGTCACATTTATCTGAAAAATGCTCTCTGCGTTCCTCACAGAATCAAAGCAGCAGCTGCCGTGTCACCTGAATCACTGATCGGCCGAACACGCTAAGGACAAACGTCCGACTGGTTGGTGTCTTTGTCCTCGTGAGGGAACAAAGAGACCGGAGCCACGAGTGCTGCTGCAAAACGAATGCGAATACCATCATTAGATGATTTAGGTCACGTAAAGGAGCCTTTTGTCTCCCAAACAGGCCCCTCTGACGCCCACAGATCCCTGCCCGGCCAAAAGAGTGTGACAGGAAGCGTGTCGCAGCATCACAGGAAGAAGAACTTAGTTCTGTGAGACACTGGGGACGATGAGGGTCCAGTGTTTTTAATATAAATAAAGATGGCCGACATGTCGATCATTTTGGGCATCAGTGATCGGGGGTGGAGCCACAGTTTAAGCCCCCTTTAAAGCATCAAACTGAAACCACTCGAACACTTGAACTCACATCAGCGTGAAAAGGTGAAACACAGGAGTAGGAGGGGCCTATAGGGACCTATGGTGCTGTCAGCCAGATTCTTCACTTCTGGGGAGTATTTTTATATACAGTCAATGTGCAAATGTAGAAATGCACCATGGGAAATGACCTGTCCTGTGTTGTACATACTGTAAAACTTGAAAAAAGCCTGGGCCTTTATTAGCTTCAGTGAATAAAATTCAATTCTTTTAGCACAAGAATGCAAACACGACTTCTGTCCGACTGTTCATTGAAACCAGCATGAATATAAAAACGTTCTGTTTGGGTTAAAACACGTTACTGGAAGTTTTCTTTCCGAAATGTTAATGACACATTAACAGTAACTAAAAAATGAACCAAACTGTGTTTTATCTTGTTTTGTTTCCTTAACATAACCGAGTGTTTTGTTGTTTTTGTCATCTGAAGCTAGCCACGTAGCATTGTTGCCTAAAGCTAACAATGTTTTGTTAGCTAAAATTAAACAGGTGTGAATGTTGTACGCCCGAGAAAATAAAATATGGATGAAAATGGAATTTACCTGGTTTACTTTCAGTTCTTTATGCTTATGCAACCAACGTTGGGCTAACATGGTTAGCTTTGTTGCGTAAAGCCAATAAACTGTCGCTGATGGATGATCACAAACATGATGGACGTTCTTCTTCTTCTGTGATGTGATTCCGTCTCTCTGTGTGTCCGTCAGGTACAAGGCCATTGTGAACCCGATGGACATCCAGACGTCCAGCGCCGTCTTCTGGACCTGCCTGAAGGCCGTGTCCATCTGGCTGCTGTCCGTCCTGCTGGCCGTCCCCGAGGCCATTTTCTCACAAGTCGTGTCCATGCAGGTGAAATCAACAAATGTTCTACCACCTAAAATGACATGGCTGTCCTCTCGTCTCGCTAGTTTCCTCACCCCTTCTCTAACCCCCCCTCAGGGTCACAGACACAACACTAACGTGACCTTCGTCAACTGCGTGCCGTACCCGCTGTCCAATCCGATGCACCCTAAGATTCACTCGGTGATGATCTTCCTGGTGTACTTCCTGATCCCGCTGGCCATCATCTCAGTGTACTACTACCACATCGCCCGCACGCTCGTCAGGAGCGCCCACGACATGCCGGGCGAAGTCAGCGAGCACACCAAGAGACAGGTGACCCCACCCCCTCCAACATCGCTGTAGGTAGCACCTGTTGACAGGCTCACTGGCCACGCCTCCCCCAGGACATCAGGTCACACGTCTGTGGATTTCATTATGGCAGATGGAAATGTTTGATAACCATCTGAGGGGTTCCTGCTGGTCCAGATCAGAGAGCAGAGATTAACGTCACGACTGTAGGAAAAAAATTAGAATTATATAAAAGTCATAATCATCAGTATAAAGTCAAAAATCTTGGATTATATTCAATTTTTTAAGAAAATAATTACAGATTTATGGGATTAAATTCAAAATAGGCAAATAATGACATTAAAATCAACTCTGAGATTAATGTCAGAATTATGAGATCCATGGGATAACAAGTCAAAATTCTAAAGAAAAAGGCAGGAAATCTGAGATTTAAATTAGAATTTTGAGACTTAAGTCAGACTTCTCTGATTAAATTCGAGCAAAAAGACAGAATTCAGAGATTTATTTCAAAATTCTGAGAACAAAAGAAATTTGAATTCTGAGAGTATGAAGTCAGACTCATGATTCTGTCGTTAGAATTCAGGGGCTAGAGTCAAACATCTTGGATTAAATTATGAAAAAAAAACAATTAAAATTCTAGGAAACAAAAGTCAGAATTTGGAGAAAAACTCAAATAATAAGAAGTTAAATTGTCTTCCACAGATTTCAGATGAGTATGAAAGAATTAAATGCCGCATTTAGAACAACTGTCTCATACTCACGAACGAGATGTCTCAGGTACATCCTGACGGAAACGGCTCAAACATTTGCTCGAAGGCCTGATGAGTGGGGGGAGGTCAAAGGTCATTGTGACCCAGGGTACAGAACCTTCAGTGATAACTGTGGGATGGAAACACAGGGAGCGGTCGCTTCATGTCATCTGAGCCCTCGGAGGAGGGAGTGCGCTGCGTCTGTGCAGGATTTTATTTACTCAGCCTGAAACTTCCTGCAGATGTTTCACAGTAAAAATCTTACAGGAGAGGAGACGGACTGAGCTGTGGGAAGACTTGACTCTTTATGCCTTTATTGTGGGTGAGGAGGCCGGACTACCTACGTGGCACCAAGGAAAACTGCAAACATCCCGATGACACAAAGGAGACGAGGACAACAAAAGACACCTGCGGGAAAACAATATTATGGAGGATAAAAGGTTACAAGACTAGAGCTGGAGCAGGACTCCCACATAGTATTATCCGATGAGTTGTTTTATCTTAGTGTGAAGACCAGACCCCAGGCGAACCTCAGGGAGTGGGGGCGGTGCCTCCCAGGTTCAAATAGACTTCTGTCGACAGAAATAACACAACAACCTCCCCAACAAAAACAATGACGATAGCAACAATCAGCCTGGCCAACTGAAAGAAACAGGATGTGATCATCTGCAAAGAAACTGACAGCTCAGGATGTGCTTGCCTGAATCTTCTGGTTTTCTAAAGTTGGTCGAGTGCAGCAGATAGAGCTGAACCTTCTAAAACCTAATGGACCAAACGTGATTAAGCAGAACTAACTGAAACATGGAACAAATTTGCCAATAATGATTGAAGCGACCAGTTCAAACATCAACCGTTGTGCAATCCTGATGCCTGACCCGGACTTGAAAACCTCCCTCCTTGGTGGTCATGGATGACTTCCAGTGAAGCATCTCGTGGTCGGGTTTACATTTGAATAAGTAATGAGAGGGGGGCGGAGTCTCTGCTGTGTCGTTATTCTTAATGTTATGAGCAAAATCAACCAATCAGCTCCACAGTGAGAGAGGTGGCAGGTCATCAGCTGCGATCCCTTTCACTCCCTGTGCTGAGTTTACTGTCTCAGTGGATGAAGATACAGCCGTGTGTCTGACTGGGCTTCTCCTTTTAGTACCCATGATGCACCACTGAACATCGGGTCCTGTTAAAGTAAGCCATTAAATCTCCACTGCAATCCTCCGTCCTTCCATTTTGTTTGTGTTTCATCCTCCTTCTTTTCTTGGATCTTTTTTCCTTAAAGGACCCCAAAATAACAACTGTCAGACCAGCTGCCTGACAAAAAACAATCTTAAGCTTAAACTATATTAATATATATTAGATTTTATCTTGAATTATCAGCATTTTTTAGTTCACCTGCTATTAATCTGAGATATGAATTTCACTGAAACGTGAAAAACACCTCGTGATGAGCAACTTCATCAGTCAGACGCATCATTGTCCATCACCCCGCCCATCAGTATGGAGCATTGTGTCGTTTAGGTATTCATGCTCACTACCCAAGCACAAATCTCTTAATTAATTATCTTTAGTTGGCTTGAGCTGACTGTCCTAACAACCACAGTTAATTATTTCATTATTGCTTCAGTTTTCACAACCTTTAACTACAGACGCCTTTCAGGCCGTTTCTACTCCAAATGGTCGAGAACCGGATCAATGCGAACATCTGAGCTGTATTCGTATCAGTGATCCCTAATCAATTCTCTTGTGTTCTGCCCGACCTCCTGCTTCCTCCTAACGTCTCGTCCGTCTGGTCACTTCTCGAGTCATCTCATTGATCTCATTTAGGTCAAATCAATCTCTGCCTCTGGCCTGTTAGATCTCATCTGCACAGGTCACGAATCGATGGCTAGATTAACCGCGGACACTCCAAACGAGATAATTCAACCTGTTCCACCCGACAGGAGCCTGCTTGTCGTCACTCCCGAAAAAAGACCTCCAACAAATCCCACTTAAACAGTCCATAAACATAATCAAACATCCGAAGGCTCATCGATACGGAGGAGGATTAGGACCACGTGTGGAATATTAAACTCTCATCTCATTGACATAGAAATGGAGGAAATGCAGAAAAAACTAATAATGTCTGAAGTTCTTCAGATTATTAAACGCAAAAATAAATTTAAAAATCTTTAATGAAAGTGATGTTTAAGAGGGTTTCATGTTTTTATTTTTTGTGTGTATATAGAATATAGAGGTTTCATTTCAGCGTTGCAGCATGACTTTGAAAATATGTCTGAGGCATTAAATATAAAAAAAAAAAAAATGTAAATCATGTTTCAGTAATGACAAATATTTGGAGGATAAAGAAATAATAATGATTGTTTTTTTTAGGGTCTCATGTAATTTACAGGTTTGTTGACTGAAATGTGTAAATTTGGACTCAGGAATATTTTTGATATTTAACTGGACAATTTTGGCTCAAACATGCTTCCGTACCGGCTCCTCTGTGGGCAGCTCGTCGTTACAAACCTCCCGAACTCGTTTAAGAAACGTTGGCTGCTGAACGTTCGAAAGACTCCTCCGTCACTTCACAGCTAATCGCTTCCTCCGCTCGGCATGCTGGGAAGCAGCTTTCATCTGCAGCCTCTCTGGATGTGAATGAACCACATTCAAAAAGAAAAAGCGGATGTTTGACACAAAGTCGGTCTGACGAGTCACAGCCGTTCACAAACCGTCTGACGGAATCAGAAATCGTTTCACTGCGAACACACGCTGGTTGTTGTGGGAAACAAGAAACGTCAGGATTTCTCGGGATTAAATGGGCCGATCAGACGTAATTTTCACTGTGACACAAACAGTCAAACTGGTTATCTGTGACTGCACAGCAGCAGGACCGATCGATTGATCGACTGATTCTATAGTAATGACTAAATATTTTCTTTCCTCACAAAAGGACAATTTTGTCTGGACTCTGCAGGTTGTTGGACGGACAAAAATCTGAGAGCGAATCAACAGACAGACGGCAGGAAGTGAAAGAGAATTTCGATGAGTTGGCGTTTTCTTTCCTTTTCATGGCTGTTTATAAGTTCCAGCTCAGCTTTAATCCTGTAAACTGTCAAACATGGTGAAATTCTGGTAGTTTTACTTATTGTGTCAACATTTTCAGATCTGTGCAACATAAACTAAAAGGTAAATAAGTCCGTAAAACCGTAAAAAATGAAGTGTTAAAAAGCTTAAAAAGCTTCAAACATGAAATGTTAATCCGTTCACATTTTATTAGTTAAATTTTAAACGTGTGTTTCGATTCTTTTCCTTCGCTTTACTTAAAGTTTTGTCACCTCCTGACTGAACGTTTGTGTCCTCTGGGACAGTTCTGGTGATGGCTGATTGATTGACAGCTGCAGCATTCTACCAAATGATGTGGCAGGCAGGTGATGGACAGGAAGTGTGTCAGCGGACGGCAGCCGGACGGCAGGACGGATGGACGCTGTCCCCAGCAAGATGGCAGGAAGAGCAGGAGACGTCGGGAAGGTTTTCATGACGCCAAGTTCATCCACTGAGAACATGTAGCCAAGAAGACCTGCTCCTCCTCCAAGGAGAACCTCAGGAACCGCTGCTGACAACCAACGGTGAAGTTCACCGGTCTGATGCACCAACTTGTGCCAGTAGCTCCGCTTCCTCTTCCCGGGAATGCGTGTCTGCTGGGAATGCACTGTGCAGCGTATAGTAGACTAGTTTAAACGTCAGGAGGTAAGCTCCGCTTCGCTCTGGCAGCAGGCGAGGGGCAGAGCAGTGAAATTCCATGGAAGAAAACGCTTATATGTGAACTGTTACATTAAGAAATGAGTTTTGAAGCGTTACTTACTCGCTGGCTGGAGGAGTTTGAAGATTAAATTATAGATATTTCTTATTTAGATACACGTTTACATGATTGATCTACTCTCAGATTTCACCCTGTACAGTGTCATGTAGTAAACAAACAAACAAACCAAATGTGAGTAAAAACCTCAGTAAGCTGAACCTGTTGGTGTTTGATGTCGTACGTTCTGATGAGAGTTGAGTCCCGAGTCCGAAACCATCTCACCAGCTGCGATTCGTTTCAGCTCAAGTGAAAAATCGACACACGAGCGGCGGAGGTCAACTGATCCGTCCTCAGAGCGTCTCTGTCCCTCTGCTGTCTCCACGGTGACAGTGTGCTGACATCATCTTTGATAACTCACATTCGTCATCAGCGCACAGGGAGCATTCACAGCAATCCAGGACCTAAACTCGCAATCGTATCCCTCCGCCTCCTCCTGTGGTGTGAGCTGTTGAGACATCAGCTGTCGAGACGTCGTCCTTCTCCCTTTCTGCTGGTCTTTTTCCAGAAATCATGACCACGTTTATTCATCCACAGATCTCGCTGTGAGCACTTTCATGGAGGAACTATTTTCTTTACGTATCCCTGCCCCAAAGGAAGCATTCATCCACTCATGTCAGGACATGAGCCTCTGGCTGCTGTACAGCTCATAGAACCCTCCCACCCCGTGTTAACACGTTACAGACCTGGCAACCCACCTGCACTGTGGGGACTCAACCTGGCAAAACCCTCAAGCAGCAAACATTTTACCACAGACACACACACACACACACACACACACACACACACACACACACACACACACACGCAGTGTCGGGCAAGCAGCGGTTTGGGGGGAAGCGGGTCAGGTGATCGTTGTGTTGTTAGGGTCATGGTCGTTTCTGCCCCGTCCACAGGAAACCGCTGCACGCCCTTTGTGCTCACGGTGCCGAGAGGAGTAAAGGGCGCCGGCGCAGCAGAAGGTCAGCGGGTCCGTCTGGCGTGCCGCAGGCATTTCTGCACGAAGCCGAGTCAGCGACCTTTTCCTCTCCCGGCATTCGGCACGGCGACACGTTTCACCCGTTGCTGCCTGCCTGAAACAGACGTGGGTGTGACCTCACATGGCGGTCTGCGTCACAGCTTTAAAATATGGCGGGACCGCGTGCAGACGCCCCTCTCACTTCTCTTCTTCTCTCCTTCCGTGTCCTGCAGATGGAAACCAGGAAGCGTCTGGCCAAGATCGTGCTGGTGTTGGTGGGCCTGTTCGCCGTGTGCTGGTTGCCCAACCACGTGCTCTACATGTACCGCTCCTTCCACTACCAGCGGATGGACCTGTCGCTGGCTCACCTGCTCGTCACCCTGCTGGCCCGCGTGCTCAGCTTCTCCTCGTCCTGCGCCAACCCCTTCGCCCTCTACCTGCTCAGCGAGAGCTTCCGGCGCCACTTCAACAGGTCGGATCCACCAGCCTCTCTAACGGGCTCAGTGCGCGGGACCTGCTCGATCGTTGGTCCACGGTGCCGTTTTTAGGTCCCCGCCAGCTGCCGCCGTACACACGTCGCTTTAACACCTGACGGTCTGTAGCACTTGGTTCCACCGGGGAGTGAAACTGCAAACTTACCTGCATTTTCGTTAGCTTTCATGCTGCACCAAAACCGTCTGATTAATGTCTCGTGGCGGAAACGAGCGCTCGTCTATTCGTCTATTGGACAGAACACGGGAATTGCGTTCCCACACCGGCGTGTCCACCTGAACAGACGACACCACTTTTACGCCTCCTCAGGGTGTTTACGTGGAGTCAGTGTTTAGCTGCCCAGCATGAGCACATTTTGACACAGTTAACTCGCTCGGAGCGGCAGAGCCGAATGGTGTTATGTGCACATGGGCGGTGACGGCTTCTTGGTCCTACTGACACTGGAAGCTAACATTTCACGCAGCTAAAGTTTGACAGCTAACATTTAACACAGCTAACGTTATACAGAGGAAGCTAACGTTTGACACATGTAGGTCATTTGGAGCATCAGAGCAATATTTATGCACATTCATGTGCTTGACAACTACATCTGGGTCCTACTGCTGCTTTCGACATCACTTCCCTCATTTAAAAACTTAGTGCGAGACGACCACCCAGAGGACAGAAGAAGAGACATGAGCGACAAACGGCGGGTTTGGTGTCTCTGGATACGAGAGCAGTGAAAACTGCTGAGGTGAAGGTTTTGACGCGGCGATGGGCAGACATGGTGTTCCAGGTCACCACCTCGACTGCGGATCACTAAATAAATGATTTGAGGGGGCGGTGAGGACAGCCGCAGTAGCAGGTTTCAGCCTGTAGAGGGCAGTCGCTCAGTGTATTTATAACAATAGGCACAATTAGAATACGTGTCAAGATCTGGAGCTGAATCCATCAAGGACACGATAAAACAGCTGGTCGTCCAGCTGAAAACTGTTTTTTAGTTTTAATTCTCCGGTTTTCAACAAAATGACATGTGTTCATTCTGTGTAGAACTCAGAGAAAAGACAATATTGTTTCACACATTGTTATCGTGATGTGAAATGATCCATATTGTGATGGAAGATTTCGAGAAACAGACGTTCTCATCCTCGGCCCGTCGCGTAGCAGACTGAGGTTCAACGTACCGCGTGTGACATCATCAGCTGACATGAGGTGAGGGAACCGTCACTGGACGGTGATGATGTTGATGACTGAAGCTAACGTCAGGTCACAAACAGGAAGTGTCTGACCTGAGGCGGACCTCCACGCGCAGCCCCGGCAGCTCTCTGCAACGAGCAAAATTTACTAAATATGTTTAAGAGAACTTTGCTTCTCAACAGAGTCAAACGTTTTGACTTGACGTAAAACGTTTTTCCAATCCCGACCCTCACGGAGATTTACAACATCGCAGTTTCTTTTCACAGTTAATTCAGTTCTGATTATTTTGATTGATTGACTGTTTATGTCTGAAAATACACAAACAAAACCAGGTTTGTTGTTGTCTATTCTGAAAACGAACCTCTTTCTTCTTCTTCAGTCAGCTGCGATGTGGTCGAGGTCCTCGCCCCGAGCGCCAAGCCAGCTACCGCCACAGCACCTCCCACATCCGCCTCACCTCCATCAAGAAGAACACGCCCACCGCCGCCGTCATCGCCCCGACAACCAACGGCGACACCACCAGGGAGGTGGCTCTGTGAAGCAGGCGGCGGCGGTTTGTGCCCGGACGGGGACTTTACAGCCGGCTATCCCGTCCTGCCAAATCATCGTCAACACGGCAACACAGAGCCGAACCCTGTGGAGTCCGGCTGCTGGGACAAAACTTCCATTTTCACCAGTAGTGATCCGCACATCCAACCTGTCTGCCGCCGCCGCCGATCCTGGCAGATTCAGGAGAACTCCCCACTTTCGGCATGTTCTGTCTCCCGCCTTAAACCAAAATGTCTCCTGTGTGTCAGAAAAGCTGGTAGATGTTTGGTGATGTTGCTCCACGGGGCTCATCGAAGCTACTGGAGCTTCTTTGGTGGGCTCCAGTACGGAGGTGTGGCTGATCTCAGCCAGAAAACTGGTCCCATCAGGAGGGAGGTGAGGTTCCCAGGGGAAAACGTATCCAGGTCACGCTAGTTGACCTCATACGGTCCAACAGAACCAAGTCGCTCTGACTTTTCTGACAGAGAAATTACAAATATTTTTTCATAATTTGGAACTCATTTAGATGTAATCTATCTATCAATCAATCAATCAATCAATCAAGTTTAATTTGTACAGCCCACAATCACAAATACCCCTGAGGGCTTTACAATCTCTACATAACAACACCCTCTAACCTCAGACCCTCGAACCGGGTGAGGAAACACTCCAAAAACCCTGGACAGGGATAAAGAAGGAACTTCCGGGAGAACCACAGAGGAGGATCCTTCTCCCTGGCTCTGCTGGTAGCTCCTCAGAACGTCTCATGTGTGGTTAACAGTGGACAAAGGAGACGCCTGTTTGTGTTTCCTTACTGAGATGTGAAAACGACAGCAGTTCTGTGACTGGATCACTTGTAAAGCCCCGTTTCCACCAACAGCTCGGTCCTGTTCGGTTCTGCTCAGTCCGGTTGGGTTCAGCTTGGTTCGGTTCAGCTCGGTTCATATTTTTTTGTGTTTCCATTGGCGAAAGCCGTGATTGGTCCCCCTTACTACCGACCAGAGCTAAACGGAACCATAAAGGGGGTTCGGCCCACCGTAGAACAGGTCTCAAGTTGACCCCGAAAAATGCGTGAAAAAAACATCGCCAGAAACAACGACGGCGGCAAACAGCTGAACTGAACTTCTGCAAATGTTGGCAGATGTTCTTAATGAGGACCGAGTGACGTGAAACCAGTCTGCACCTGAGAGACTCGGCTGATCGTCTTCAGTCGCCATGGAGACGAGCTCCTGGTGTCAGCAGACATCACGACAGAAACAAGCAACACAAAATACGCTGCTGAGCTCCGCCTCCAAGACGTCAGCAAGCAGGAAAAGAGGCCACTTGCTCACTTGATTCTGTTTGTGTTCGTGTTGTGGTGAAAAATAAAAAATGATTTTGTATTTAATGCAAAACAATTAAAATAATGTTTCATGTGATTTGACATTTTTTCATTTCAACTCCCCATGAAGGAAAACCAGCTGCAGCAGCACAAAGAGACAAGTAAACCGTGCAGTTCAGGCTAGTAGCCTTCAGAGAGTCGCAGCTGCTCTCACAGTGAACAGGTTGTGTGGGCGGGGCTTGTTCCTGACAGCAGGCGGCGCTTCCACGATGTGCAGCAGCTCGGGTGGAGGCTCACCTGCCTGTTAATAAAATGGGACGGACAGTAATTTGAGCGCCTGAGCATAAAATTAGCTGAGCGCTAATGATGGCAGAAGTGAGACTTCCTGTGCATCCAATCTCAGAATCCATCCCAGCGTAAACGTGACAACAGGAAGTCGTCCTCTCTCACGGCTCACGTCAACGTTGTGTCGTTTGGTTTAATCAGGCCCAGCAGCTCCCGGGACGAATGAGCTTAACGGCCCGCTAACCGCTCCTCCACTCATCGGTGGGGGGGACCGGGACCCAGTTCTGGGTTCAGGACCAACATTCAATTAAACTTTAATTAGAAGGGATCAAAACCATGACAAGTTGTGTCCCCATGGAAATGAATGGAGTTACTGCTCATCTGCTGCTATTGTAAACAGACACGAGGAAAAGAATGAATGAATCTGCATCCTGTTGAATTCAGTCTTGTGGTT